>JAIUND010001702.1:0-31289 GCA_034699125.1 Gisinianus flammeolus | reverse complement strand
TGAAGATGAATTTACATAATTAATTAAAAATTTAATGATGGAAATTATTGAGTTTCATAAGTATGTACGTAGTTTACATTATCGTGCATACTTACTTTTCAAACGCTTCGCATTGGCTCGTTCGGAGTGTAAGACCGCCCTTGCTCACTGAGAGTTTTTTTCTCACTAATTCGATCTGTGTCATTTCCGCTTTCGACGACAGTACATGCTCATGTTTTATTAGTCTTGGTCTTGGACTTGGTTTGGTTTGGTTAGCAAAACACTAGATTTTTATGTGTATGTAGGAATTCTTTTAGAAAAGGAGAAAGTAAAGGGATTTTAATTTTACACACAAATTCATGTTTATCTTTATGCTTATGTTTACTTAACCAGTGCGCAGTATATTTCAGTATTTCAGTACTTCACTGAACACACAAAACATATTTACGCACACGAGCATAAAACTCTGAATCAAATTTTCTTGAATCATTTGAAATGTTTTTTTTACGAGATTCACAAAAAAAAACGTACAGAGAAATTCGACATTTGACATTCAAATTGTGGAAATCCAAATTGCCTTTCATGTGGAAAATTGCAATTGCAATTCCAATTCCAATTGGTTGTTATTGTAGTGTCAGTCTTAATCATAATTCATAATCAAATAATGATGGGATTTGAATCATAAGAATTCTCACTGATATGTCTCCGTTCGTTTTCCTGCATTTTTATTATGTTTACTTTATAATTTTTGTACATTGCATTGCACAATGTGTGCTCAAGAAACAATAATTAAAAACTACACATAAGTAAACGAATGCAAAAAACAAACAGGATTATGAATGCGAAATGAAAAAATGTTTCCCTTCCACAAAAGTACAGATATATATTACACTTATTCTTATCGTTAGATGAACTTCGTTTTGCTTTCATTCATCCACCACACACAGAGTTTAATGTCAAAGTTATACACGATGCAAAAAAAATCAACTGTACATACTGAAAATGGAAGACAATGCGGAAAGGCTCAAAAGTTAAAGTTGAAGTTGAAGTTGAGACAGAAAAAACTTGACGTTTTTTTCAAAGTACTTATCTTACATATAGTCAAACTTCCAAAATTCTAAATGTTGAATGCTCAAGACAGAAAACAATTCGAGTCTCTCAAGTCTTAAGTCTCAACTCTAGCGAGACCGCAAAAGGAAATGTAAATGAAGTAGAACTAAAGTAAAAGGAACATAATAAAACAAGAATAAAAAACTACAAAGAGCATAGCATAACCTATGGAATTGATGAGGAATTCCTTGGACTTTCAAGCGAAATAAATCGTTATATATCTTACAGATGTGAAACGTGTGTGGATCAAGTAAATTGAAATTGTATAGCCATTATGTATAATACATATTAGGTAATAGTGAAGCAATTAGACATGGAATGACAGTAGACAAATGAGGCGTATAGAGGTGACACGGGAATTAAATTGCAACAACATTCACCATCCATTTAAATTGATCCCCATTTGGCCAAATCACAATGATTTGGGGAAATTGTGGGATTATCCAAACCAATGTATGTAGGTAATAGGTATTTATAGAATATTCATGTATATATGTAGGTACAGAAAATCCTTTGATTTCTCTGTCATGGTCACTGTGTAATAATTTGTTTTGAATGGATTTTGCAATGAATTATGCCACAAAATAATAAAAACACACTGCTGAAAAAAAAACCTGGAGAAAAAGAAAGAAATGAAATCTCAATTCTATCTGATATAGTTTGTTGATCTTCTTTTGACGTTTTATCACAGGGAAACTGAAATAAAAAAAATGAACTTCAAACTTACACACACAAAGTTAAGAAAATAAAATTGCCCTGATTTTTGAGTGTTTTTCCACACAACGCAGGATTTTTGGGTTGTGTAAATACACAATTATTTTATGTCAAAAAATATTGACGTTGGCCTGCGGAAAGTTAATCAGTTGGTCACATATTTGTAATTTTTTATTTTAGTATACTAAACATTTTCATAATGGACGATTTATCCGGGATAAAATAAACGTGTGTGTACATACTTATTGTTAGTATGTATTAGGACCGGATAATTAGAAGGTAATTGATAATTACATTACGACTTACACGACTGTGAGTTTAGTTTCAGAGATCTCACCACACAGATCTTAATAGTCTTACGATTATCGTTTATATCGTATATTTGTAGTCTGTCGTTTGTAGACGTGGTTGAAATAAGGCTGTGCTCATCTTCATCTTCATCTTCATAAGTCATCAGTTAATGACAGTTTATGTTGATTATTTACAAGTGTGACGAGTGTTCATGATGAGCAAGACATTTTTTAGTACCTATATGTTTTCCATATGCCTATGTGTATGTGTGTATTGAATTTACTAAGATATCGACTTGTTAAATGCTCTCATTTCTCATTTACACTGTAATTCTAAATTAGCATTTAACCTTTACTGTGTGTGGACATTGCATTGAGGGATCTCATGTGAAATGAGAGATGGACTCCGTTTAGTTACGTATATATATATATTTAGCACAGCTTAGCACAATGTTTAAATTATGTTGTAAGTTGTAATTGTAATGTGTGTACGTTTCCTTTGCAAACTAGCGAATAACTCAATTCCCTGTAATTAAATAATTAAAATTATTGTTATTATATTGACTATATATTCGCCATACTTTTTCTGTCCCCCGCCTGTGACTCTGAATGAGAGAGAATTTCCCTAATTGTTTATTAGTTTTTTGTTTAGTATACTGGGTGAAATTGGACATGGAGTCATAAGGACGGTGATTATGAATACAATTAAGGTGTAATTTAATACAAGTAATGGACGTACGCTAATTACCGATTACTAATTAGTAATTACGCTATTTGTTCAGACTTCGAGAGACTACAGAGTCCAAGTAATATCGGCCGCCATTTGCCAATATTTGTATGTATTTAGTATTTACAGGCATTCGGGATTCGGGGTTTCGATTCCAGAGACGGCCAATTCATTTTTTAAGCCATATACAAAGCATCAAATACAAAATCAATGAAAAACAATTTATTTTTGTGTGTAATTGCTACATTTTACATGCAAAGTGAATAGTTTTTTATAGTACGACTGAAAACTGAATGTGAATGCAGCGCTCGCTTTTTTTTTTTTTTTTTGAGTAAAAAGTTCAAAACGGAAGCAATTGAATTTCTAATTTCCGTTGTCCTTGGGTTATAAAATGTACAAAATATATGTTCAACAATATCACAATAAATCGTCCGTTCATACATAAAAGGTCATTTTCCATTCATCATTGTGCATCAATGAAATGAAATGAAAAGCAAAAGTTGCCCGACCTAAAAATGTCAATGTCAATGTCCATCAGTGTATGAGTCAAATATTCTTGTAGAATCTCGAATTTCCTGGTGATTTAAAATCCAGATTGAATCAAATGTGAACCAAACACAAAGTAATAAATTTATATCCGTATGCAAATATGTGGTTTTAATTTTTTTGGATCTGCACATGAACTTGAAATTCGAAAATCCTCACCAAATTCCTGTACCAAATATAAGAACGTAAAAAAAAGCCTTAGTGTATATAAATGTGTATACAAACAATGGGAATTGCATTGTCATTGTCACTTGCCAGACCAAATACCAAATACAATTCACAAATGAGCGACATGGAGTCGTGCCAATAAAGTGTTTGAATACATACGAAAACCTGGATTTACATATTTATATAAGCGGCTCGAGAAAATTGAAAGTGAATTTCAATTCCATATTTGTTTTTCTTTGCTCAGCATTAGGAAATTATATCGGAATTTTGATTTTTCGATTTAGAAAATGAGAAAATTCACCATCAGATCTTTATATATACTTTTAAAAAACCTGGATGAGAAAATTTATTTAAAATTACCTGTACGAAACGAAAGGAAATCAGATGTGGAAAATGGAAAATGTCAAGTGCGTGTGTGGTTAAAAAGGAAAAGGAAAACAAATTGAATGTGTGGGGATTCTGAGAATAGTTTGAATTCAGTAACAGTAAATAATCTGATTCGCTTTCCGTCCTCTGCATAAACACAAACACATAAACACTGTGGAAACTATTAAGAGTAAAATATCTGTAGTAAAAAAAGTATACAGATAAAATATATACGATCTGATGGTGAAGGAAATGTAGCGTGAGCATCATGAGGACTTCTCTGATACTGATATTTATTTACCCCCCCCCCCTTTTTTTGTATATTGTAGATTTGTCTGTAATGTAATATATAAAAGCAAGCATGTAGGAAAAAATATCTGCAAATGTACACACGAATGGTATAGACAATGTCAATTCAGTATGTATCTATGGAAAATATATGGAAATAGAACAAAAGCTTTTGGAGAGAGAGAGAGAGAGAGAGAGAGAGAGAGAGAGAGAAAGAGAAAGAGAGAAAGAGTATACGTAACGCATTTTTTTACGATATATCTAGATCGTAACTATTACAACTAACTGCTAACGGCTGTCATTATATCAACTGTTTTTAATCCAAACAAAAAAAAAAAAATAAATAAATAGAAGTCTTCATTCATTTTGTCACACATGTGAGTGTGTGTTCAACGATTTCCAGTTGATCCTCAGTCGTTTTGCATGGCAGTTGACAAAATATTCACATAATATACTCTCAAATCTGTATGTATAGTCGTCCGTGTTTTTTAGTTCCCTTTGAACTTTCCACTTTTGATCATGTAGAATTATTGTAGACGATATACATATTTATTTATTTATTTATTTTGCCATAAAAATCTAAAAAGTGAAACAGTTTCCTTAAATTCCATAAATCCTTAAATTCCATAAATCCTTAAATTCCAGCATCATTCAACATTTTAACTGTTTTCAATCCAAAAAAAGAAGACCAAAAAGTCACAGTTGGACTTTTGTTGGTCCATTTCCTTGACGCGAGTCAAAAACTATATATATAATATAATATATATAGAGATATTGGAAAGTGATATTAAAAAACTGTGAGCTGGATCCTCAAGAAGTTCCAATGGGGTACTGTCAAAATTACTTAATAAGTTAATAGTACTAATAATAATAATAAAAATTATCTCCCTATGAAAAGAACAAAGCATACTTATATTTTTACCATTTGAATTTGAATGTAAATTAGATTTACTCGAGTAAATCTAAATTATCTCACAGAGTTTATATGTATCGTACGTGTGTGTGTGTAAAATGAAAAATGAAGGAAAATCCTTTGGTTCCCTGTACAAATGATATAACTTTAACATTACGAAGAGAAATCCATAGTTTGTAGACATTTCATGGTTGAGAACTTTGAACAAATCTCCACCAAATGAACGTTACATGACACTCAAATTCATGTGTTTTCATGTATACTTTTTATCAAAACGTTTGTACAGGAATTTTCAAAGTTCAATGCAGAAGTTGAAACCACAGTAATTACCAGAGGAAAAGAAGAAGAAACTGACTACTTCTTGTGATTAGTACAAAAGTAGTATGTCAAAATACATTCCAAAGGCTGTATATAAAATGGGTGGATTTTGTGGATTTTAACAATTAGAAATTAGAAAATAGAAATTACTGATATATACAGTATGTATATTTAAAAAAGGACTATGTTGTAATAGCATTACAGACACAGTGCCGTGGTAGTAATTTTGTAATACATGGTTAGTGTAATAATGTAATGGCGAATTAAAATTAGAAATGAGATTTTATGTGTGTAAGTAAGATACACTCAAATTTTCAAAAGTCAAAGAAAGTATACGTACGTACGCTTGCGAATTACTCGCTTGGTTGATTTATCTCTGTACTTTTCTATTCTGTGTGTATTTACTTTTACACTGTGGGAAATTTTGATTGTGAATCGCTCAAGGCGATTTTTATATACCAGAAATCTTTCATATTCTCATCCTTATCTTATCGTATCGTTAGAAGATTCCAAATGGTTGTGGGATTATGAATGAATTCTGAATGGATTAATTAAAAGCCCTGAGCTTTTTATCCGTCAAAGGACAGGACAGAACAGGAGATTTTAAAGAACAATCATAACATAACAATGCCGTTTTTTTTTCATTCGTAAAAATTCTTTGGTTCCGCTTGAAATGAAAAATGGAAACTACTGAACTTTGTATTACATTACATTTACCAAAGAACCAAAAAGTATTTACACGCTTTGAGTCTAGACTTGTTATAGCGCTAGAGAAGTGCTCTTGCTTTTGTGTAACTACAGTTGTATTGGAATTAAAAGTGTGATGCGGTCGTTATGCCTCACCAAAAAAATATGGTATTGCAGTACTACAGCTAGAGATTTTGCATTTTTCAATTGCACACACAAAAATGCACCACCACAACAAAGCTTTGAAAAATTCGACATAGCTTGTTATTTGTATGTGTGTTCAAGTCAACACAATGTTGTTGTTTTTGTTGGTTGATGAGCTCGAAAAAACCGATATTAATTTGATTGATGCAAATATTACGAACGTGGGAAAATTGCATTTCCACGAGGTTTTTTTTATTACACTTAAATTGTGTGTACATTTGAAATATCTGTACATCTGTACATTGAAAATCAGACAGAGTTGTTGCAAATAAGAATTTCCCATGCTCAAAAAAATGTGACATTTTTTTTACTGTGTGGCAAAATAGTCTTGTTTTTTGTCACAGGCAAATGCAATCCTAAATTATTTTCTGCTGTGATCCTTTCCATTTTGTGCATGTTGTTTCTCTCGTTTTGTTTTTTTTTTTTTTTTGTGGTACTTTGAAATTTGAAATTTGCATTGCCGATCTCTTCAATGAGCGATTCTGTATATGACAATGACATGTATAGTTTACTCAAGTTTAATTGCTGGTGCATGTTGACTGGATATTTAGCATACAGAATACTTTTTTTTCTCGTTATTCTCCTCCTTCTTCTTTTCTTCTTTTCTTGTTTAGTTGTGAGTAAAAATGTGGACTTAGTATTCATTCAGCAACTTTCCTTTCGTTTGCGTATATATAACAAATCTAATTGAAAAGAAGAGGAGCAAGAATTTGAAGGGTGAAGGTGAGCTCATTCATCACCATCAACTTGCAAATCCCTGACCGACTCACAGATAGCTGAAGTTGAAATTGAAATTGAAGCGACGGTGACTTTTCGACAGATGAACTTTCATTTCATTCCCTGTTTTGTTTTACAGACGACTTTGTCTATACTATAGTTAAGATTCCTTTGCTGGGAACTTCATATGAGGATTTCCAATTTAAATTGGAAATCTCATAACTCAAAACAACAACGAATTTTATTCTCAGGATTTTCAAAAATACTCACAAACTGACAAACTGACGATTTGTTCAATCTAGTAGATTTAATATTTACATTTAAAACGATTTTTCTCGTGCGTTGTTGCTTGTTGCTTGTTGTTTTTTGTTTTGTCTTGGGTTGCACTTTTCTAAAACCTACAAACGCAGTTAGAAATTTATCAGTTCTTACTTTTAAAAAGGTCATATAAACTTTACAAAATATGGACGTGCACTGCAAACAAAAAAAATGTCGTCAGACGAATGTATTGAAAATATAGCCATTAAATATTAATCAAAAGAGGATAAATTAATTATTACTCAATTATCTAAGTCATGGTCAATTTAGAAAACTAATTGAAACAGAACTGAGTGCGCGTACATGAAATCTTTACGTTTTTGAGCTGATACGATTCATAATTCAGAAGATAATTCTTAATCACTGATAACTCATGCAATGTGTAAATGTAAATATACGCCAATCTATGTATGTTCGTACAAATGATACTCATTTCATTCATTTCCCATCAAACTTTGAATATTTGAATGCTTCGGCAATCGGCATCTTTTTTTATCCATAAAGTCCTTAGATAATCCTCTAATTTGTCTACAGACTCTTCAGAGTGTCTCCCAATTTTTTGTACATCAATATCTCCATATACATTTTAAATTAAAAGCTTTTCAACATTCAACTTTCTCGTCTTCGCAGTCTATACAGCAGCTTTTTAATGTATTTTACATGCAAATATGGCAATATACACAAGCACAAGCACAAGCACACAGTGATTTACTATACGATAAAAACCCTTGATTGATTCGTGACTAGATCGTTTGAGCATCTCTCCCGACTGTGTGTTTCTATTTCTCCTTCGTTTTTTCACGATAGAGTGAATAGCCAATTTAATCCAAATCTAATTTGACTAAATACGCACTTAAAACCTACCAAGTGCTGTAAATAGTAGTAAATACTAGTTACTCCAGTCTCACTTTTCATTATTCATAGCAATCATATTATTATAGCTCACGCGGCACACGCTTTTAATTTTAATTGATGACTCAATTGAAATTTGTAACTCTCCAGAGATCAAGATGATCTTGAGTTTTGAGTTTTGACTTAACATGTCCAATCCCAGAATACACACGTAAATTATATGCGATTTAACTTTCCATAGCAAGTTTTTTACTCAAAAACAAAAAAACCCCCCTCAAAATCGTGTGTACATACAACGAAGATGCCGCACATGTTAGGAATTAATTGATATAAAGATTCTTGAATTTGGGACAAGTAAAACATGAACATCCTTAAACAGAAATTAATAATTGGAACGCAAAAAAATATGATACATCTATAATATATTCTATAAAAGATTCTATATGCAATTATCGATTGAAAAGTGCAACAAGTGCAAGTGGAAAATTTGCAAGTATATCCTGACAGCTGTGAAAAAGAGCAACTTGTTTTACGTACATATATATCTTATTACTTACAACTATTTTTTTAAGTTAAGTGTGTGCCATACTGTTTACAATCATGTACAATGTAGATAATGTGAGATATAATGCAAAATATTATGATGGTATGGTATTGTTTGACTATGGTAATTTGCACATTTTTAACGGCAGTACACAGAGTACGAACATAAAAAAATCCTCATACATTGCATGTACATACATAAAATACAATTTTTAAATGGTTAAATGGTTAAATGATCGAGAAGGAACACACACACACACTGTGTCACACACATACACGCACGCAGAATAAATATGAAAGGAATTCCTCTGGCCTCTGAAATGTGAATTTTGATATTTATTGTAGTTTCAATTCCTTATTCTCCTTTATGTTTGTGTACATTCATATTCATATTCCTACAATATTCTGATAGTTTTGGTATATAGTTTGCGCACTCAAGAATTTAACACTAAAACTTGCCAATTGAAAATTGAACAAAATTAAAAGTTGTACGACGACGACGAGAGAGACGGCGATAAAGAGAAGACGAATAGACAAAGGTGAAGAAGGAGTGGGAGAGGACAATGCAATGTATACGTATAGAATTGTATTGTAGTATTGTAGATAGTTTACGTGGAAGATGAGAACAGGTTCTTCTTCTTTTTCGTTTCCTACATGAGTTTTGCCTTCCAAACTTCCAATTTGCTCCTGTTACACCAGATTTGCCGGTTCGTTGTCGTTGTCGTTGTCGTCTTTGTCGTTCTCGTTGTTGTCTTTTGCATATTTGCACTTAACACTTTGTGGCTGTACATTTTAGCACTATGTGTGCATTTGTCTTTTACATAAAAACATCAACATTAAGGAAAAGAATGATCATTTCCCTCATCATCATCTTCTGTATTCTGTCTTCTGACTTGTTAAATATTTCTCTCTCTCTTTCCAAAGTTAAAGTTGATTGTATATGTACATTATTTTACGCTTCGGCATCGGCATCAAATCATCAAACATGAGAATGAAGCGAACAATCATTAATATTCTAACTTATTACACCCAAATGTTGTATCACTATATACCTGTAATTCTTGATAGAATTCCCAGGATTTCTCTCTCTCTCTCTCTCTAGCTAACATTTTAACCATTTAACGATTTAACATCCGTATTCGTAATTCGTAATTCAACATTCGTACATTTTTTCACATAATAAAGAGGTTCATCCATTCGTCCAAATACACATCTATGATTTTCCTCAGTGAGGAGATTCTTGATTCTTGATCATGTTCATCCGTAAAGAGATTGACCATTTAGATTGTGGTTCCTCTCTGATAATTATTATTATTGTGTGTGTCGTCCTCTTCTCATTTTCTTATGCTCTTTTTGTCTTGGTATTTGGTCTCGCGTGGTCATGTCGTCGTCGTCGTCATCCTGGTTTGGACTTGAAATGGGATGGAATCCACACACATGTTTTCCTATATACACAAACATTTTTTGTGTGTGGCATGAAACAAAATCCACACACACAATCCCAACAAAACTTGAATTGAGAAGACACGACGACAAAGAAAAAGAAGAAGAAAATGAGAGAGAGAAAAAATTGATTGAAAAAAAAGTTTGCGTGATTTTTACTTAAGTCGAAGGATTTTTTTTTCCTAGCGTCTCTATAGAAAAAACGTGTATGTGCGTATTTTATTATTTGAATTTTGATTTTGATTTTGATTTTGATTTTCAAGCCTAAAAAATATAAATAAAACGAAAAAGATAAAAGTATGCATATACGATACATATCAAACAGACAAAAAACGCACGTGTTCACTGTACACAGTACACTGAAATTAAATTAAAAACTAAAATAGGTGCAGTATATAGAAACATACTTGAGAGAGCAGATGAAAAAGAAGATGAGCATAGAATATAAAAAATTGTTTTGGTCAAATCATTAATTGTTAATGAGACTTTTCAGAGTACAATAGGTATGTACATGATTACATATGCATGAAAATGAAAAGTTATGTAGATTGTAGGCGACACAAGGACGACAACTTTGTCCATCCAAATTATACTGGAATTCACGACGAGAGGACTTTTAATGTGGTTTCATGTACATATAATAGTACATTCACGTATTTCGTTTGCAATTTGTATTTGTATTTGTACTTGTATTTGTGTGCAGCAGGGAAAAGTCAAAGTCAAAGGTAGAAACTACAGATATATATGCAGCTGAGGAATGACCAAAGAAGGTAGTATAAGATAAAAAATGACATGGTTCACAATTTTAATGGCAAATTTGACGTCAACTTCAATTTGCAATTGATGGACGAGTCAGCTGCATAAACGAGTATTTTTGTAGTTTGTAGTTTCTATTTTTACCTTCAAGAACAAAGACAACAAAAGATCAGTTGAAAATCTTTGCCATTTTTTTCATTTTAAGAATGCCGAATGGTTAAATTTTTTATTTATTTTTATAACACAGCGGAGTTTTCCTCATTCCCACTTTATTTTAGCCTCCAATCCACCATTTGCAAATTTAATTGTCATTTTATTCATCCGTCATTAGTAATTGAGGCTATATGCACAAAACAAAAGTCTTCCACACACTTTTCCTTAATATAGATATGCGAGGAGAATTTCATATAAGTACTGTGGACTTGATTAAGGAAAAAGGAAATAGGAAAATTATCAGTACGTTTGTGATGGATACTTTTTGTGCTGCATCATTGTCAAAAGAGCAAAGTACTCCAGTTTATTATCAGACTATATAATAATGTAATATGTGTATAGTAAAATCATATTACAAAAAAAAGAAAAAGAAAAAGAAAAACGAGCAATGAGAGAGAAGAAACAAACAAAATTATGAGGACGATGACTAATCACATCTAATGACAAAAAAAGATAATGTATAAATGTTTTTTTTTTACGAGGATGATGAATGACGAATTAAAAGTACGTTAAATATTAAATATTATAAACTGTCGTATGTATAATCCTTTAGTTTCAATTTTACATATATAGTTTTCCTTCACCATAAACAAGAACAATATCATTTTTTTTAGTAATACATTGTTTCCAAAAGGACTAGAAACTACAAGGCAGTTAAATACTGAATGATTGCAATTATTTTAGCGATCATTAAAAATTAGAACAAGAGGCAAAACCCTATATAAATAAATTCATTTTTCTTCCTCTCATTCCCAAACTTAACAGACCAATAAAGTATTTTATAATTCACACATTGACCACGATCCATAAAGAAATTAGATGGACAAAAAAACGAAAAACGGATTTTAAGGAAAATTTTAATATTTTATATGTATATTTCCTTCAAAATTCAAACGTTAAATAATTATGTATTAATGTCCACAATATGAACCCGATTATTTGTAAAGAATGGGAGAAACGGAAGTCACTACAGAAATACATTTGACTATAAAACGTTTGATGAACAATACAAAATACAAAATACAACACAATGACGTCAGATGTGTAAAATACAGATAAATAAAATCAAATCCATAGAGCGGTAGTAAAGATTTCCATATAGGAAAATTAAATGGCAGGATGATAAACAAGAAAAAGAAACATTTTCCTCCAATGTAAATATGTATATAGGTACAAATCAAAATTGTTATGCAATTCTGTATACTCACACTCATACAAACGTGAACGTAAATGTGTACACATCTACAAAGCACATTTGAGATTTGACATATATAAAAACGTCTACACGAATGTACGGAAAAAAAGCAAGTGCATCCACCATTCAAAGCCAACCTAGTTTTGAGATGCGAATCTATCTCTGCTGTGCACTTTTGCAAAAGCAAAAGCAAAACAACAAGAACAGTATTTTAACAATTCATAATTCCTTTCCTCCTTTTGTTATTATTATTATTATGATGATTGTTGACCACAACTTTAGAAATATCTGTATACGTATACTGTACATATATCCAAATAGGAAAAGTAACAAGATAATAAGACACGTTGTAATCAGTCTACCATTAAGAATTAAGACATATATACACACCAATATATAATGTGTACCGTAAATACTGTGCACTTATGATTAAACTCACTCTCTTCTGGGGCAATCTATAAGGATGTCAGTTTACACTTGTTCTTTTTGTTATACTTTGTTACTTGGCGTAGGAGATAAAAACTCATTTTTTTTCGCCGTCAAAAAGACAGACAAAATGCACTTCTCGTTATATCATTTTTTTATTTCCATTGTTTTTCTTTTGTATGTCCGGATTCATTTTTCATTTTTCACCGAATTTTTCGTGTGTATTTACTTTAGTATTTTTCATTCGAAAAAAAGTTGACAGATGTAGAAAATGAGAATTTGTACAGTTTACTGACGAGCTAAAACATAAATGACATAAATGTATAGAGACTATATAGACGGAGTATGGAGTATCTGTAGTCTGTAGATGATGAATTTGTGAGTGCAAAGATTTCATAATAATTTGAGTTTTGTTGTTGTTTCCTTTACTTTTCCGACCTTTCGCCCATTTCTGTATTCTGTATTGTGTATAGTTAATTTATAATTTATATACCACAGTTTGGGGAAGACAATGGGAAAAGTGCAATGAGAAAATGCTTTTTTGCTGCTGCTGCTGCTGCTACTGCAACTCAACTTAAAATGACCACAAAATGCACTGTAGAGAATTGTTATCTGATCTGTGTATTGCGGCCACAAAATCATAATCATACGATAATTTGACATGAATTAACTTGGAGTGTCATAATGTGAGCGGCTTTATATCATTTAGTTTGTATTGTATACTCTAGCTCTGACTCTCTTTAATTGGTTATGCCAGGTTAGTTTAAGTTTTGCATTTACACACACACACATAAATTCTAATATGGCTCAAGTCAACGTACTAAATACAGCAGATACATTCGTTTCTACAGAACAGAACGAACGCCTGCACTATGTGTATGGAATTTAAATCCAATTCTACTCGTAATTCTGAACAGCAAACGTAAATACGGATAATTTGAGCGCATTCAAAATTCGAAATTCGAATGCATTCCCATAATATAATAAAATCCAAGGGGCATTCATTCATTTGACGTTCAAACAGTGTAAAACTCAATTATTTTTTGTTCTTGTTTTGAATCCTTCTCGGGAACTGTGCACTTGAATATTGTGGAATTGTGGATGGTTCAAAATAGAAATCTTATACCTTACATATACTAATTTGAATTCCTCTCTTTTACTGCTCGACTTGAATTATATAATAATAATAATAATATACATATTACCCTTCACACTTCAAAATCCTGCATATACATATCGTATTTGTTTGTATTTTGAAATATAAATCGATACAGAATGTGGGGAAGGAAAATCCTTGTTTCCTTAAGAACTGCATTATAGATTTCATGAAAATATACACTGCAAAAAACATTTTGATTTTCCCACATGTAAATATGTACAATTATAATTACAATGCAATGCAGCGCAGCGCAACGTAATATATTGCAATTTGCAATTGAGTAATTTCCAAACATTAAGTCCGAAAATGACCAAGCAAGAGCGTATATATCTGTAGTTTTGGAGGACGTTCGTCCTATATTTCATATTTTAAATGGGAAGTTGACAGTGTGCAGTGTACATACGATACGATATAAAAATGGTGGCTAATGATAATGAATGACAATCGTTCATTTGTCATCATAAATAAATTCCAAGTTGCAGTTAAAATTACACACTGGTAATTAAACGTAGCTGGAAGGGAGAAAAACATTGCAAGAGAATGAGTTCCAGTTCCAGTTCCAGTTCCAGTCGGAATTTGAGAGATGGGAGAAAGAAAAAGAGAAAGAGAAAGGACAAGGATGAAAGTCCCAACTTTGCTCATATTGAACAAGAACAAGGAACACGGAGGAGAAGACAAGGACGAGGACGAGGAGGATCCATTGAAAACGGTTGTTCCATCTCCATCTCCTCCATGCTTCCACGTTCACGTTTACCTGGAACAAATGAAACTTCCCTAATAAATGTTTGCTCAGGCTACCCGGGAAGAGAAAGAGAAAGAGAAAACAAGTTGAGAGCCCAAAGCTTTATGTAATAGTCATAGTCATATCTATATCTATCTGTATTCACTTCTAAATTCACTCCATGTATATGTACACACATACACATGTTATGTTATGTTAGTGTTGTCCTCACGATCACTTTACTCTTTGTTTTCTCGCTCTCTCTCGCTCTTTCTCTCTCATTTTCTCTATTCAGTTCACAGTTCACGCTCCAAAGGAAAGTTTTTCCAACCATCGTTGGACTATACAGATATTTGCCATTTCCCTGTGACCAATCTCTTGTATCTCTTGTAATTATAGCACGTTCTCCATTAGTCCTCCTCCCATCTCTCCGACTTCCGACTTCTTTTTTTCCCCCAGTGTTGTTTCCGTAGGAGCAGCAGCAGCAGCAGGAGCAGCAGCAGCTGTCTCTACCAAAATATGTACCCACCGCATGTAGATAATTTAAAATGGTTTGCGTGTCTGGTATGTTTTTGCAATTTGTAAATGTGTAAGCTTCACTATTTCATTTGATTAGAACGTGGTCACATTTTATTTATGCATGAGAGGTGATAAGAGTGAAGACCAGAGAGAAAGAGAGAAAAAGGGAGAAAGAGACAGAGGGACAAGAGTTAAAAATTCTAGGTAAAAATATATGAAAGCGAGGGCAAATTCGTCAATTTGTCTCCCCGCTATCCCTCACAACGACAGAGAGAGAGAGAGACAATTAAATGACAGCCAGCAAGAGAGCGAAAACGAAAACAAAAACAACAAAAGTTAAAACCTTCACCCAAAACTCAAAGGAGGAGAAGAAAAAAAGGGACGAGTTTCCGGAACTCGGATCTCTCGGGTGTGACTAAAAAAAACCACCACCAAAGACCGAGAAATGGAAAACGGGAAACCGAAAAACACGCACACTAGACTCACAAACTATTTTGTACTCCTTTCACTCTCTCCCAATCCTCCCATCCTCCATCAGCACCGCGATCAGTTCCTCCGGAGCTTCGCTATAGGAAACTGTGTTCCGTGAATATATATATATATATATATATATATACATACTTATATTCCCACCATTTACATAGTTTTCATACCTGAATTTTGCAAAGGAAAAGTCTACTATACAATTGGTGCAATATTTTTGATAACACGTTCCATTCCCCCTGTATTTTTTCTGGAAATGTCAATATACAGACAAAAGACAGTAAAAAAATACATAATTAAAGCTACACTTTGTGGTGATGGTGAGGGGATTTTGACAACAAGGATCCAAAGGGAAATGATCACTCACGCCGCTACAGTTGACACACGCTGACGGATATCCCTATTTGTTCCGCCTGTATATATACAGTTGTAATTTCTCATCCCTCTGCTAATACGTAACAAATCATTAGTAATTAACGATTACTTTGGAGTACAGCAAAAAAAAAAAAGAAGACTTTTCTCTCTTGTAAATATATATACTCTGGATATTTTTTTCGTGGTGGAACACATTTTCCCTTTAGAATTACGCTCAGAGAGAGGAAACTGTGAACTGGGCCAAGTGACTTTACCTGGACTTTACTTGGAAAAAGGGAAAGAAAAAAAGACAGTGATTTTGGATTATAATGAAGGCAGGGGTTTAAAACAATCGATCCTCATTACGAGGTGTTCATTAGCCATGTTCATGAGGAACTGAGCAAGGAACTTGCCGTTGAACATTTTGAACCTGGAGAAAATACAGAGTGTGAGTGTATCTTAATATCGTATACATACACGTTTTTTCTGTTCTCTTCTGCTGCTGCTGTCTTTCTCCAAGGATTAAGATTGTGAGCTCGTACTCGGGCAAATGTGAATTACATTACATTGACATTGCTTTCCATTCCACCCTAACTTTTATCGGGTTACGAAACGATCCGGATTTCCAGAGGAATTACACACATCGTCCGAGTGTACACATATACAGATATATCGTATATAGAGAAATAAACACACTGTATTTACAAAAGACTCTCGTCGTCGTTCTCCTTCGTCGTCTCCTGTGTTGTTGTTTTTGTTTCTCTTTCTCTTTCCGTCGTCACATTGGAGTTTAGAGTGAACAAAAGTGAATTTGGATTTGTTGGTGTTGGTTAAGCTGAAGGATTGTGTGTAAAGATCTGATAAATTCCGTTTTCCCTTCAGTTGTATACAACAACATTTGTTTACGGTTCTTGCACACACACACACACACACATACACACACCAATTCCTATGCTGTAATTCTAATTCTAATGATAATCTCATTTCAGTGCATCAGCCAACAGTAACTCACAACAACGCATTCACTTAATTTAGTCTTTGAAAGTATTCCCGCAGTTGCACTTCAACTTTAAATCGCGTCTCAGAGCCAATTTCCTTTTGCTCTCTCTTTACTATATATTATTGAGTTGAGTTTTCCCCAACTCAACAGCATTCAGTTTCCCTTTCGAGTGGTTTTCCTTGCCACAATTTACTTTATCTGTATAGATACACACTGTACAAAATTCGGAGGGGAATTCACATTCACATATCTATATAATTTCTAAAATCCTAAAATATGGTGATGTGATTTTGTGATTGTGTGTGTTGAATTTTTGAAGAGTGAACACATTTGTGAGGGACATGAAACCGTTTTCATCATCAAATCAACCATGGCATAAATCTGTTACAATCACAATTACAAGGATTATAGTGATTAAAAGTGGGGGGACGAGTGTGTGACGAGTGTGTCACAAGTGAAAAAAATAATGCTCAAAGTGTCCAGTAACTCATCATCATCATCATCACTAAAGTTCACCAGCATCCTCGTGAAGCGTGTGCTGCTCAAATGATTTTTTTTTGCACAATTTAATATTGTGCAAAAAAAACCTCGAGTGTGTTTGAATGCAATCTAGAAATAGTAACGGTGTCCATTCACATTCCAAAACATTCAGGTGTTTCATATACAGAGATTTTAGTTTGAGGATTGCATATATTCCATTTTGTACACATGATTGAATCGTAGATGAAGATGAGCAAAATGTATACTCATGATATCTTATTTATGTTTATTTGTTTGTTTGTTTTTTTTAAATAGAAATCCACCATGGTGGAACCGGAGAACGAGGATGGAGAGACGGTTACTGGTGGTAGCCGGTGTTTTCTTTGCCGCGTGTGCAGCTCTAGTCGTTGTTTTGGCTGCATCCTCCAACAGTCTAACAGGTATGAGAGGAATACTAAATGTATAGGAATAAGGATAATAATAATAATAATATTATTATCCTTGTCCATATATTTTTTATCCCCACAATAATATTTAATTTACAAATTTACAATATATATATACCACATCAAAATATGTACTACTTCATCTTCCCACTTCTGTCTTCAATTTCCAACTTGATATACTTTTTATACTTATATATTATATTACTTTACATACTTACATCTTACATCTCATTTCCGACTATACCTACAACAAGATTTAGATTTAGATTTACATTTACATTTACATTTACATTTACTATATTTACCCAAAACTCAAAAACACAAACTCAAAACCATAACCTGAATCGAATTTCCACATATTTGACATGAAAATCCATTTTGTGGATTGTTCTTTCGAAAATTCGATTGAATATTGTGTACGATGGACAAACATTTTGGACAAACTTTGCACAAAGAACACTTGCGCGAGCACGCATTTTCCCTTCACTTTCTGTCGTAAACTAAATGTAACAAATTAGCGCATTTCAGCACATTTCACAGTGAGCATTCAGTTTTTTTTACACACACAAGCGTATAGTATATTTTAAGAGCAAACATTTTCAAAAGTAAAAGAGACGAGACAAAAAAAATCACATTCACATTTACAAAAACATAAAACCACCAGCAATAACTGCTTGAAGCTCAATGTCTAGTCTATTTAGTAGACTTGATTTGATAGATTTTCATAATTTTAATATATTATATCGTATATTTAAATCAAATTGTAATGATTTTTTTTTGCTCTATAGTTAAAACTAATTATTTATTGCGTTATTAATACTCTTTTTCAGTAGCTCTCACTTTTGAATTTGATGTCTATAATTTTTTTTTTTTAGTACATGTTATATAGAATTTTAGAATCCTTCATTAAATCTGCAAAAACTAATATATATTTAATATTTAATAATAAAAAAATAACATCACACCCCAAAATGCTAAATTAAATAAACACTAGTCATTAATTTATTAATTAAGACTAACCTTTCATGATAACCCATCAAATATCTTGATATCTTTCTTCCCTGTTTCTGAGTATATGTAGTTTTGAATCAAAACTTTTGATTCACTTTCAAACTTTCTTCATCTTTTCTGTTTTTTTTTTTTTTAGTGAATGAAACCCATTAAATTATATGTATAACTGAAAACTTTTTTGTCATGTTTTTTTTCAGTTGTGTATACTGAATTTTGATTATTATTATTATTTTTTTTTATTCCAACTTAAATGAAACTTATTTTAATTTATTCATTATTTAAACAAACAAATTGTATGGTCTGTGTCATGGAATTTGTTTTATTTTTGATATACTTTTGACGAGTAGAATGTGGTTTTCATTTAGTATTTTATTTTTTAATTCAGTACATTTTATTTTTGGTTGGTATTTTTTGTTGTTGTTGTTGTGTACTGGCTATTGTTGCATTGCTTGAGCACGTGTGGCACTTACATTTGTTGACAGTTCGTGGGAAAAGTGAAAGTATGCCCTTACCTGAAGCACTAAGCGATGATATCGATCACCACAATCACATCGATGACACAGGTCTTCACAGCAAGTCCCTCGCCTCCGAAGTCTGCCTTACCAAAGGATGCGTTAAGGCCGGTAAGTCGCCCACCAAAAAAAAACGGAGTTTTATTATATCGTCTGTTAAGTTCACAAACGAACTATAACGATTTTCCTTAATTTGCGGAAATGCTCCTACTGCGTCCGTCTTTGTGGGTAAAATTGTGAAAAAATTCAGGGTGACAGAAAAGGTCATGGCAGACAATCATGTCGAAGGACCCACAGCTCCATCTTGAGCCCTTTGACCTTTGGAGCAGGTCAACGAAATTAAGGAAAATAATTATAGTTCCTTTGTGAACTTAACAGACGATATCATAATTAGTGATTTGGAATCATGGGATTTATTTTATCCTAATATATATATATATATATTTCATTTCCAATGGACCAACAGCGGCAGATGTGATAGCCAAGATTGACGAAACTGTGAATCCATGCGAGGTACGTCGTCGTCCCTCATTGATTACGATTACGATTTTGATAAGGTGTGTGCCGACCGTGTGTGCAAAGAAAGAGATTCTCAATATAATATAATACAATTCCATGTTGTTTACATGTTACAGGACTTTTATGATTTTGCGTGTGGTGGCTTCTCGAAAAGCACCATCATCCCGGATGACAAAACACAAATGACCTCTTTTGGGATGCTCAACGACAAACTGGAAGAACAAGTCCGAATCCTCGTCGAAGAACCCGCACGGCCTGATGAACCCAAACCCTTTCAACTCATCAAAAACCTTTACCAATCCTGCATGAACAAAAGTAAGAGCACATATCTGTATATTTCTCTTTCATCTCTCATTCTCTCTCTCTCTCTCTCTCTCTCTCTATTTCTCTCTTTCTCATCGTCAGTAATTATCAGCATGACATATAATGTAAATTGTGATGTAAATCAGTCTCGGGTCATTTTCTCCCTACTGTTTAGTGTTTACCAAAAAATACAAAACGCTCTGTCTCTGTGTAAACTCGAAATCCCATCAGAGTATTATGCAGAGAATGTTAAACAGAGGTGCAGACTATACTCTGGACTCTAGACAATTTAATGACCACACAAGCATAATAAAAATAAAATGATGGCTATACACATACACCACACTGCATATGTTATGCACACATAAACAAAGGAATCGAGATTTGAATTTGAGAGTGTGCATATAGTTTTTCCACTAATGAAAAATGAAATGAAAACTCTCCTCCGTCTTTGTCAAAGTCTTCACTGTCATTTCCTTGTATACTTCAACTTATATACCATCAAAAAAGTCACTTGCATTTTCACATGTATTACGTAATCACTGTAATCCACTCGTTATTCTTTTTCTTAATGGTTTCGTCCACCTTTGACTTTTCATACAACTCTCATAATTTGTCAAATAATCCGGTTTACCCCACAGTTAGACAGTTTTGCTATCCTCTTTCTTTTCATTTCAACACCCCGAAAGAAACTTGAAACTTGAAACTAAACGAACATTTGTTCTTATACTTCTTATACATTTTCTGCACCGTGGATTATGTATGTACAATTAATTTTAACTAGATTCGAGCAGTTTTGTCATGTTTGTCAACTTGATACGATATGTATTTGGTATTTCAAAAGTCCATTGTCGCTTTCAACAATTTTTGTAAACTTAAACTTAACTTGAACCTGACGATGAGTTCAATTTCATTTTGAATAGATGATGCTCCGGATCCTGTTTCCTCTACCTTTTTACCATAATATAACGAGATATTCCTTCATTCAATTTCCGCATCTGTCTTCTCCTCCTTCTTCTTCATGTTTAATCTGTGTGTTTATCTGTCCAAAGTTCACATTTGATCATTCATATTGATTGGTCTCCGAGCTCACCAAAAGCAAGAGTTTCCCGTTTACTCCCATTCAGAATTCAGGATTCAGGATTCAGGATTCAGGATATTAAGAAAACACGTCGCATATCATTCCGGTTTTAGACGTAAATTTATCTATATAATAAACAAAAATCTGCAGCTCACCAATTTCCCATCAATTTCAGTTTCAGTTTCAGTTTCAGTTTTGCAAATTGCCTATTCTAAAAAATTCTAAAATATTCCACACACACACACACTACAGAGAAAAACGATCAAAGGTAACATAATGACGGTGAATGGATATCTGTAATCATCCTCCTCATCATCTGCACACACACACACACCATATGATTTTACTACTATTGTCTATCATTATGAAACGTCAACGCTCACACAGTAGCCAACGGCATCAACATCAACACTCTGCCTATCGAAACTGATTGGAATTTGGAATTCGGAATTCCACATGGCGGAATTGTAGAGTCAGAGTGCAAATTGCATTCTGTGCATCCACAACTCTTCTCAATTTCAATTTCAACTTCCCTTTTCCTTTTACAAAAATGTTGCCGAGAGGAAGGCGTGAAAATCTATACACATGAAACACATGTAGGAATTTCCATACGATATTGTGTATGCACATTTGAAAGAAAGTGAGGATTAATGAACTAGGAAATTCCAATGGCTCCACCTCATTATTTATTATTGTGCATGGCATGGGGTAACAAAAACAAACTTGATACTCTGAAATCACAGCTATAGTTTCTCATTAGAAAAAAACAAAAAATCTAATATCTGTAGACACACAATGATTATGATTGTACTTTGTCCCCCATTTATTTATATCTGTATACTTTGTTTTATTCATCCGGCAACAATGATCTCCACTGCTTATTATAATAAAGGTAAATTACAATCATGTGTATATGTATTGTACTTACATAAATACGTGCATTTCAAATTCAATTTCTCCCTGTGGACGAGTAAAGACAAAAGACAAAAGACTTTTTGTATTCATTTCATTGAAGATTGAAGACTGCCGAGACTTTCGTTGTTTTTATACTTGTACGATATTACTTTTTGTGTTGTATTTGTATTGCAGTAATAAATCATAATATATCTTATATTTTTTTATTTCGTTACAAAGTGTACAGTACACACACGGAATGAAATAATGAAATGAAAATTGCGAGTGCAAACAAGTGTTGTTCAAATTCCGTGTTGATTTTTACTTGTGTGTATAATCATACTCATATTATTATAATAATAATAATAATCCGGATGATGAACACAAATGAGTGTTGTGTGTTGTCTGTGTGTGTGTGTGTGGATATTAAATTCTGCACAGTGCACAGTGAGTTATGAATGGAATAATGAAGGTGTGTGAGAGATTGTTCACAGTTCAAAAAAAAAAAAGAGAAAAAAACAGTATACAGATGCTTTCGTATCAGTATGAGCCCCTCTGACGTTAATGACACTCGTTCATCGGGAATCTTTATGACTTGTAAGATTTTTTCCTCATCATCATGTGTACGTATGGAAATGGATATAAAATAGATGCATTAACATCAATATCCACACTTCCGTCTTTGCCTCTCCCTCCCCCCCCCCCATTTAATTTCATACACAACTAAAAACATTTCGCCTATACTAAGAAATGAACCTCAATATTATTTATTTTATAACGCATTTTTCCTCGTAGAAAGATGAAGGTTGAGAAATGCAAGGAATTATGTAATGAAATCTGTATAGAGCATATATACAAAGTTAGATATTCAGATGTATACATTACTCATTAATTCTGGACACAATTTCCAGGGAACGAAAAAAAAAAAACAATAACAATAACAACAAAACACCTGAATCATCATCACTGTGTTTTTTCCATATGTTTTCAATTTCTTTGTGGGTTTTCCTTCTCCAAAATTATTGAGCTAGAGATATTCAAAGGCACGATTTTGATGATGTTTGATGGTTCACCGCCCTAACTCGAGACATTTATCTACATTAAATTATATGAGTTGATGATCATAGTGATGATATTTAAAAAAAAAAACAACGCGTGTGAAAGAAAACATGAATAAAAATAAATCCCGGGATTTGATTTACTGACTGTGGATTTTATCTACATTTATATATGTATTTATATAGTTGGGTTTTTTGATAAATGAGAAATGAGGATCTATCTAGTTGATTGCCTTATTTTAAATGTATAATAAATGATGTCTATTAATTTTTTTAAAAGGTCTCCTGGAGAAACGTGGTTTAGGTCCAATCAAGGAAATGTTGTTACAACTTGGAGGTTGGCCGGTTTTAGCTGGTGACAAGTGGGATGCTTCAAGTTTCTTGTGGAAAGAGTCCGTCTACCGATTCCGACAACATGGATACTCTGTCGACTATTTTATTGACTTTTCCGTGACCACGGATGTCAAAAACTCTACTTATCGTATCGTGGATTTGGATCAACCCGCTTTGGGTCTGAGCCGAGAATTCCTCATGAAAGGTTTACAAGAGCCTGAAGTGAAAGCCTATGCTAAATACCAGGTATGCTAATTTCCCCATACTTACGAGGAGAAAGCACAAAGCACCATACACAAATTGTATACATGTATGTTTTTCGACTACAGTAAATTAGTTTGCAATTCCAAGAATTTGTATATACATATACATAGAATGAATTTGCTCAAATGCGAAATGAGTTGGCTGAACGCCATTGTGGAATTGAAAACTAAACTCCCATCAGTTTCCATACATACAAGCTTCACAACTTCACATGGAAAATATAAATATAGCAAACGTGAATTTTAAACTGATCAAGTTGTTTTTCTATTGTTTTTTGTCGGGGGGGAAAAGGTGGATTTGGCTGTACTTTTAGGAGCGGAGAGAGAACGAGCAGAGATAGAAATGGGTGAAGCTTTGGCTTTCGAGAGACAACTTGCAAATGTAAATACCAGATTTAATTTGCGTATAGTTATTTTCTTTTGTTTTTCCTATATATAAATACTAAATACAAGGACATTCATGAATAAATTTTTCCCCTGTATATATACATATTACATATACATAGTTTTCATTGCCACGAGAAGAACGAAGGAATGTAACCAAATTGTACAATCCCATGACCGTTAGTGAACTTCAAGAGAAATATCCAACCATCCCATGGTTAGAGTACATCAACAGACTTCTCCCACCAAAGGTAATATGTTCTTTGCAAAAGCAAAAAAGACGACTTAGGTACTATACAAAACATATTATGTGAAATCCCCTGCGAACAACATGTCCATTGTCATCATGGCTAATTAATTAATTTTAATGTTAATTTGAAATGAATCACCGCAGGTTCGAGTGACAGCAAATGAGACCGTCATTGTGACAGTTCCTGCTTACTTGGAAAAATTCGAAAAATACATTAATGAAACGGACAAAAGGTAAGCTATATCCAGTCCACAGAAAAAAAAATGGATAGTAAAATGTTTCAACCCCTAACCAAAACTATATTATTTATATATAAGATTAATTTTGACATGATTTCCCCTCTTAACTATTTTCATGAAGAATTCAAGCCAATTACGTCATGTGGAGAGGAGCCGCCGCTTCAGTTTCCTATTTGAACGCAGCTGCTCGTAAACTTCAATTGGACTACACCACAGCCCTCACCGGAAAAGGAGAACGCGAGCCAAGATGGAGAGAATGTGTCGGAGTTGTCTCTGCCAGGTAAAAAAATGGCATTAAGTATTTCTGAAACTGATCATACACATGCTTTTAAATTCTCTAAGAAATGAATTATC
This sequence comes from Gisinianus flammeolus, assembly GCA_034699125.1. Taxonomy (NCBI): domain Eukaryota; kingdom Metazoa; phylum Arthropoda; class Collembola; order Symphypleona; family Katiannidae; genus Gisinianus; species Gisinianus flammeolus. The sequence continues at coordinate 6,153 of JAIUND010001702.1, read as the reverse complement.
ATGATGATGTCAATGAAACTAAAACGAAATTAGAATTATCCAGTGAAGAAAGGACAATGAATGTCTATCATGTTCACTGATTATGTTTTGTATATGTACGTATAGGAGCCGTCGAAATTTGTAAGTTTTATTCAAAATGGAACTTGTGTGGGGAACTAAAAAAAAAAAAAAAAACCTGGATTTATATGAAAAATATGATTGAGCGTTTAATCAAAATATTCAAGATGTCAATGAAAAAACTAAATTTGAAAATATAAAGGAATAATTACATATATGAAAATATTTACGGAAGTGAAAACAACTTTTTGAACTTTCTGTGACAATCTTACATAAATCAAAACACCTTTTGGGTTCCCTTTCCAGCTTTTTTTTGGGGGATATTTCGTGTGTTGGGGCATTTTTTTTTTGAACTCAAAGCTTAGAGTGGTCACTAACAATATGTTCTCTGTTACTCAATAGTTTGTCCAATGCTATCGGATCCCTGTACGTTCGTCGTCATTTTAAAGAAGAGTCTCGGGATGCTGCAAATGAAATGGTGAAAGATATTCGAGTATCCTTCCTTGATATTCTCAATCAAATCGATTGGATGGACGACACCACAAAGTATATATACAAAAGCAAAGAATTAAAATATATCTCGTACAGACTTTTCCATATTCATATCAATAAATCATTATACACGGAAATCTTTTTCTTTTTGTTTAAATAGGGAACGTGCCCGAGAGAAGGCGAGCTCCATGTCCACTCATATTGGTTACCCACAGGAACTTTTGGAGAATTCCAAATTAGAAGATTTATACAAGGGAGTAAGTTGAAAAAAAAAACATTAGGATTCAAATCAGACTAACAATAAAAGGAAATCAGGAAATAATAATAATTGCTCAATTTCTTTCTCTCTCTATACATTTTCAGTTGGAAATGAGTGACAATAGCTACTTGGAGAATGTTCTCAATTTAACTTCATTCGGTACAGACTATGCATACAACAAATTACGAGAACGTGTGAACAAAACCGACTGGATTAGTCACGGTAGACCAGCCATCGTCAATGCTTTTTACGCACCCTTGGAAAACTCGATCCGTAAGTCTATAAAATTATAAATACAAAAGCAATGACAAATTCTTTGTTTACATTGCATATATATATATATATCTTGTGCATTTCCTTTCACAGAATTCCCCGCTGGTATCCTCCAAGGTGCTTTCTTCTCTAGCGATCGACCCAAATACATGAATTACGGAGCCATCGGATGGATTATCGGTACATAAATAAAACCCTTGTTTATACAGTTTATACAGTTATTCTATCTCTATCATGGAATTCCTTTGATTTAATAATTCTATAATTAAACTTAACAATACGTATATTTTTCTTTATCATTTAGGACATGAGATTACACATGGCTTCGATGATCAGGTATATGATTATGATTTGGTTTAATCAGGATGAAATCATCATGTGATTATGAATTAATCCTGAATGTACGTGTAGGTTACTAACCGTTTTCTTTGCTTGTTATTATTTAGGGAAGACAATTCGACAGTGAAGGAAACTTGTACGATTGGTGGCAACCAACAACCAAGGAGTCATACTTGAGACGAGCTCAGTGTATTATTTGGCAATATGGAAACTACACAGTCCCAGAGTTGAATAATCTGAATGTAATTTTGAATTAATTGGAATATCTCATTTATCTTTTTTCATCAAATGTCACAATAAAAGGAATATTAATGATAAATTATTAATTACTGCCCTTCTTCTGGATTATTAGGTTAACGGAGTTAATACACAAGGAGAAAATATTGCTGACAATGGAGGTAAACATTATATTATATATATACAATATACATTTGTAAATGATGGTTCTATATACACATTGTATGCCTACTTAAATTGTGGAAATCTAATGAACATTACTATACGTTTATTTTCCAATTCGCAGGTATCAAACAAGCATACCAAGCATATCAAGATTGGGTAGGAAGAAATCAAGAGGAAAAGGTATATATTTATAAAATAAATCCTACAATATGCAAATTAATGTTGATTTTGTAAATCTAAATGTAATCCTAATATGTAATGTTTTTTTTTTTTTGCATTGGAAAATTCTACAGAGACTTCCAGGTTTGAAATATTCTCAAAGACAATTATTCTGGATCAGCGCAGCTCACGTTTGGTGTAATAAATATCGACCAGAGTCACTCAAATTACGTATCTTGACCGGAGTACATTCTCCAGGACAATTCCGAGTACGTGGACCCATGTCAAACATGAAACAATTCTCTGAGGACTTCAACTGTCCCGTTGGTGCAAAGTACAACCCGACAAATAAGTGTTCGGTATGGTAAATGTAAATAAATATAACAATTTACAAATCCAGAAACTATATATATACAGTTGAAAAAAAAAAAACAAGAATGAAAGACTTTCCCTCATAGTTATTAAAACATATAACAAGAACACGACCGTTGAAATTGAAAATCACAGCCAGAACCAGAGAAATGAATTCAAAGTCATTTAAATGATATACCTTACATACTTACCTACATATTAACTCACAAAAGTATTATGTCCCGATACAATTCCTGAATTATTTTTTAATACAGTACATAAATCCTAATGTTAAACGTGTATATTGGACTTCGACAACAAATTCCCATGAAATTCTATATCTGTACACACACATAACGTTTGTTTAAAAGAAAAAATGTTCGTTTTTTTTTGTATACTGACTATACATAACTTAAGAACTTTTAACGACGAGCCGATGTACTTTTACACTAATATTTTTTCAATGTTGTTTAATCTTAAGGTAGAGAAAAAAAAAGGTAGCAGTTTGTCTACTATTAACCAAAATACATAAATATACCAACAATATGAAATGAAATGCTGTTGTTTTTTTTTAAATACCATGTTAATTATTGTACTAGAGTCTAGATTTAATAACTACATTGTAATTAGAGAGATTATACTACGCTACTATATAGTTTAGGTACCTATAGATTGAATATATAAAATGTATATTAAATGGAAACAGAGAAAAATGTAATTGTTTGAAGTTTAAACTGTCTCGTTATTCAAAGCAAATTGTTTTTTTAAAAAAAAAAATTGTCGCAATTGTCGTAAAAATTGTTTAATTGGCCTATGACTTAATGATGTAAATACACGTATAGATACACGTATAGATACGTAAGAAGAAGGAAAATATTATTATTATTTGTAAATTGTAAAACATGTACAAATACAAGCTAAATAAGGTGTATATAGTTTACAGAGCGGATAGGTAAGAAAGTCATTATTTCGTGGGTCTCTTATAGTTAAAATATTATTAGTAGGTGTACTTCTACGTTTACGCCTATAGTTAGACCCTAATTAAATGTATAGGTATAGGTTTTGCTTGTAATGATATCGCCGTTAGTTTTAGTTTTAGGATCACTAAGTAACTTTTTCAAAACATATTTATTCTGGTTAAAAATAATAATAGTGATTGTAGACTGGGATCTACAATAAAAAAAAATGAAACTTTAGGAAGTGTAAAAAACTGAATTCAAATATATTATTATTATTATGATGTTAGAGTTGTTAAATTTTTGTGTGCGTGTGTGTCAATTAAAGTTTCAATCCACAGTGCCAATATTATCCATGTAAAAATTTAATAAAAAAAATAAAGACAAATGCTGTTTTTTTGAACGAAAAACCTTAAAAAAAATTAAAAAAAAAAGGGGGACTCACGGAATTTTTTTGTACATTCATGAAAATATTCTTTATTTCATCTTTAATAATGAAAATAGCCTGGTATATCATGTAAATTTGAACCAGGAAAGAGGTCGGAAATTTCTTTTAAATCATCTCGTGTCAACTTCCGTTTAATATAACGTTTTCCTAGAGTAGGTGTAGATGAATCTTCAGAGGTTTCTTTCGGTTCCTCGTCAGCTGGATCCTCTTTCTCTTCCACATCATTTGATAACTCGACATCATCATCATTATTTTGTTTACTCTTCTTTTTCTTCTTTCGTTCCTTCTTATTTCGCTCTTCATCTTCCACGGATTCTTCTATTAATAGTTCTAAAACTGGAGATGATTCTTTAGATTTTTTATCCTTCTTCTTTTTCTTTTTAATCTGTTTCTCTTGTTGTTGGTCTTCTTCTATTCCATCAATTTCCATGACCGTATCCTTTTGAATGGAAGACTCACAAAGTTCGGATTGCTCATCATTTTCAAGGGCTTCTAATTTTGCTTTCTTTGCCTTCTTCCGTTTTTCTTTCTTGGAATAATTATGAGCTTTTGATGCTTCGATCAATTTTTCTAAAGAATCATCTTCAACATTATTCTCGACTACAATTTCTACTTCCGTTTCTTCCTCTTCAACTGCTTCTGATTTCCTCTTTCGTTTAATCTTTTTAGATTTTTTTGGTACACATTCCTCCTCGACCTGGTTCTCAACTTGTTGTATTTCTTCTTCCACTAAATTATTTTCACTTCCACTATTCTCACTTGTTGACGAGATTAAATCTGTCTCTTTTTTAATATCAATTTCCTCACGAATATCATCGTCAAGTTTTTCCTCTTTGGCTACAGTTGAAATTCCATTCAAAGCGTTAATTCTCTTTTGTTCCATTTTAGCCTTGAAATAGTCCGCACTTGAGCCACGATTAATAACCTTCACACCATCCTCTTCATATGAATGTATTGGGATTGGTTCAGAATCCTTTTCATCCACTACATCAACTTTCGATGTCAAGGAATTTCCCTTTGTAATTGTATTCTTTTTACTTTTAGATGTTACAAGGCTGTTAGTGGGTCTTCCGAAAATACAATTCAAATCCGTATTAGAAAAATTGCTTACATCTTTACTCTTTATTAATTTGTGGTAACTGTAACACAAAAAAGGTCATTTTTCCTTTATAAATTAAATTCTCTTACATGCATTCATCTTTAATCTATATTTTATTTTAATACTTATTGAATCGCAACGAGTTTTGCAATTAAGTATACTTACTGAATTCGAGATCTTGATGATTTAGACTTTTTCTCTAGTCGCAGACCAGCTGATTCTTCATCAGATCCGGAATTTGTTCCCCTCTTTTCAGGTTCATCATCGTTACTTTGACCCTCGGGTATAATAGCTTGTAAATTTTCTAATACTTGTGAAAACTCTTCATTATGAGCAACCCATGGATCACTCTTGATATCAAAACCCAATCCTACAAATATAAATAAAATATATACCACCATATCGCGATTATAGAAGATTGTGGAAGTTTCCATTAATTCTACATCCAACATCTACAAAAAATGTACATGAACATAGTTTTTTTATATCAAACTTAAACTATACATATATTCAAATTTTACCTTTTGAATCCATTTGAATTTTAGGTTTGAGTGGTATACTCATTCCTTGATTTTGTCGACCAAGTCCATTCCCTGATTCCCAACCAAGTTTATGAAGTAATGCACGTCCTTTATTATCTTCATCTTCCATAAAAAATTTCCCTCTGGGATTTGGACCAATTCGTTGCTTCCGACGAGGCTCAGCTAACATGGCCATGATGATTGTTAACTACTCTGAAAAGTATCTGAAAAGATACAAAAGTATTAAATACCATGAGCGGCATGAGCCATCAAATTGACTATTGAACTTAAGGTTGAATGACAAATTAAATATGCCTTTTCAACAAAGTAAAAACAAATACCTCGAACTCTTGCGGATGGATTATCCAGCTAGCACACAAATCTTTAACTTTAACTAAAATTACAGCATAAAGACCCATTAACTATAAATTTAATTACAATTCGGGTGACTCGCACATGTAAGACTTACCAGCAAGGTAGACTTTGAATTGTCTGCTCGACCATTGAAACTTAGTGATGGTCCATTTATACACAATGCATTGGTATTTGTAGAAGTGAATAAGAAAACAAGCCGAATGTCCGTATCTAGAAATCGAGATATTTTAGTTTTCCTTTTGGCCGCTTTCGCGCCAAGGCGTTTCTTGATCATTTTGTAATTTGAAAAATCACAAGAAACAAATCATCATATATTTTGTTTGAATTCAACTAAATATTGTAAACTAATTAAAAATATTTACAATTTTTTTACAAATTTCTAACTGTTTGCATAAAATAGCCCATGTTTTCCTACATATTAA
>JAIUND010001701.1:0-31289 GCA_034699125.1 Gisinianus flammeolus | reverse complement strand
ATTCAATGTAAGCCTTCGCAGATGGTTCTTTTTACATGTGAATACATATGGGAGCCCATATGTATTCACATGTAAAACAAACCATCGGCAGCCCAGCATAGAATCTGTCCCTAAATAATTTGCCCACACTGTATAATAGTATATAAATTTAGTATACCCCATAATGGAAATGAATACTTGGTGACTGCAAACGCACTCAGAAATAATGGTTGTTGTTTGTTCCTTTTGTCGTGTTTGTAGGTAAAACGAACGAGAGTACTTTTTTACTAGATTCGATATATAATGATAATATAATTATGATTTATTTGTATCTTTAGGTGTTTGTATTTAGAGAGAGATATCATTAAATGATTACAATATATATATATATATATCTATACGATTCATCACTGTCTCTTTGTAAAGGAAAGCCCTTTTTTATATGATTCCTTCTTCTTATTCTCCATCGTCGTCGTCGTCTTATACTTCTTATCCTAATTATTACCATTAATTTGTAATTTCTTAACAGTAATGTAATTGCTAGTTTAACTATATTTTTTATGTCGTTATTATTATCTTACCATAATTCACGAATGTTCTCAAAAAAGCTACACCAAGATTTACATATCACATCAATACATTCTTGTTTTTAAATCTTTCGTACATCTTTCATGTGTGTATATATCATAAATAATCCAGAGACATCATGCCCTTTCTCAAATCACTTCTCGCTCTTACTAAAATTAAATAATATACATACTGTGTATATAATTAGCATCTAATATTGTTATATACTGTTAAAAAATTACGTTATGTTGTAAAATCAACGAGTCAAAAAAAGAACAAACATACACTCTCCGATTATAAATAACTGAGGGCCCCACGGATGGATTTAGGAATCCTTGCCCATTTCAAATACATTGAGTGGGAGGAGCTACGAAGGAGAGAAACCATCAGTTATTTATAATCGGAGAGTACAGACACACTTTTACATGTATGTATGCAACGCATACTATGCATTTCGTTTTCACGCATTCAAACTCCGAATAAAAGGTAAAGATTTAAAAATTTTAGTTTCATTTTCAAAGGGAAGTTTAGGTTTCAAAATAAACAATCTCCGATTAGAATTGTAATTATGTAACAAAAGGAAACAAAAGATCATTCGTGCTTCTTTCACAGAAAAAGAAACGTTCATTATATATTAAAAACGTCTTGACTAAAAATATGAATCATATTATATGATAACGTATTGCTATACAATCATAATCTTAGAATACATTGACAAGAAACAATAAAATATAATAATAATATATTACTCAATTTTCTTTGTATTTATCGTGAATCGCACAATTAATTAAAAGCATTTTCAAAGTATATAAGTATGTGTAGTAATTTTCCGCTGTCACATTATACTGAAAAGGATAATGAAAGCAATATCTTTTTATCCATTACGACGTATATAAATGACAATACTTGTGGTGATACATTTACACTATATTCACAGCATTCATTATGGGTTTCTTTTCTAAAATCTAAAATATTCTATTTGAATACATTTTTAGCACTATTATTAAAATTATCGCAGTCGTACGTGTGTAAAACGAAAAAAAACGAAAAAAGTCCTCTTCATTCGCCCTCCAAGTTTTTTTCTGTGACGCTTCTCATTTTATATATACACAAATAATTTCTATTCCGTATATTTTGTTGGAGCGATGAAGAAAAATAAAATGAAATAATATACTTAAGACGACAACCGAACATAAAAAAATATCAAAATATTACAGACTATAAAGCCATACATGTGTACACAAAGGTAATTTAATAACAATCATAATGAATAATAATAATTATTATATGTTGGGTTGTAAAATTCTAGTTTTGTAAGTAATCAAGGAAACTCGGCTTAATCCCCTGTTTCGTTATACTTCTTAACTTTACTAATTAACTAAGGGTTCATATGGTCGTCGAAGGATAAAAATATGTCCAATCTAGGAATTTTCTTACAATGGAAAGGTCCTATGACCTTGTCTTGTCAAGAAAATTCCTAAATTGGACATTGTCATCCTTTGACCACAATATATATATATATATAATTACGATAATTTCTGTGATAGCATTGATAACAATTATCATAATGATTTTACGCACTAAATTTTGCTCAATCATATTTGCTATTATTACGTGTGAGGAATACTTAAAAACTGAATAATTTTCAGTGAAAACATCAAAACATACATACGTATGTATGTAGGTATAAGAAAATATTACGCAAATTTCAAGTATGTAATAGGTACACTTTCTCTGATTTGGTTTTTCAAATTTTTGAGTTTCCTCCGAGTGGAAATTAAAGTGAGATTGAAGATTTTTGGAATTGAAAATTTGCTTTATATAATATAATAATAATAACCTATATACTTCTTATCTATATCAATCATTAATCGCGCACGTTCATTCTAATATCTAACCTACATAACTATTTAAGATGCTTGCTTCATCATATTACTATGATCTATTTCTATGCGACCTACAGATTATAATACAATATTTGACCTAAACATATATCGTAATATTACATGGTATACAACAACAATAATGAGTCTCTCTTATTATTATTATAATCATTACAGTATTATAGCATTTTATCATTTGTTTTCTCGAGTTACAATAATATATACTCTAAAAATCCTGGCATCAAAAATTTTGTACTTTAGATAAATTGTGGTTTACACTCTTTTCCACTCATTAATTGTATACATGATTTTTTATCATCATGCATTTTTCGCTAGATCATGGAATCAAAGGATCATCTCTCGCCCTATCAATCGTATCATTTGCGCCCCCATAAAAATAATTGCAAGTCAAAAAAGAAAAATTTGATGACAACAAAAATTTGTAAGTTATTTTGTTACAAATTTTAAAGGACTTTGGTGGCGGTGGGTAAGATTTTGAATATCGCTCTCTACAGTGTAGAGTCTACACAAACTTTGACAAATCTCCTTCAAAATTATATACCAATATGAGTTCACATTGCCTTATATAAAACCGATTACATCAAATTATATATTTTAATGTCTATTTCTGTCTAACTCGAAAGTTGATCCTCTGTGTTAATGTCCATAAAACTGTGTCCAAAACAAATAATAATGAATATATATTATATTATATACATATATAACTATATGTGAATATATTTGATGCCCCTTGTTACTAGTACAGGTAGTATTTAGTAGGATGTATGTAGAGCTAAGTAAGTAACTAACTAATGAATTAATTGCCTTGTAATAATATACTGAAAATTTAAAAAATTGGAGTTCTTTTGTTTTGTAGCCGTATAGCTCTCCTTTCTCGTCTTCCATTCTTCTTGCACTTTCTCCCTCTGCCCCTATCACCTACCTTTAATATAAAGAGAACTGCGGATTCATTTTAAACGTCAAGAGTTCAGATAAAATAAAACAAATAGCTATATGACATGTGGGATTGACCTACACAAAAAAAATCTTGACTTTTCCCATTTTTTCGGATAGTCAATCAGCCATTTTGTTATTACGTTTTTACACAAGTCTTTCGGTAATAATCAAAAAATCTATAGTTATAATAATATAATCATAATATTGCTTCCTTAGTAATGTTTATACTTTCTCTATCTCTCTCTATTCCTACACATTGTACGAAGACTCGGACAGTATAGAAGCCATCGATATCGATTGCATATCTTATACATACACATTTATTATATATTAGTTATTACAAGTATTATATAGTTATAGCATGTACATATACATAGACCGTATAAGTATTATTGAGAATAAAATGTTTGCATCTATGTATAAGCAATATGTTATGATTTTTTGATTGAATGACTTGCGTTATTTGTTTATTTTTTTTTCATCCCATCCGAATCAAGTCTCGAATTTTGTTGTTTTGTGCATTTTTTAAATTTCATTTTAGAATAAAATTCCATTCGCAGTCCTATCCACCTTCTAAATATATATACATACACTTCCTTCTTCGTCATCACAAATTATTCCCTCCATATTTATGCTTCACTGCACACTATTGTACAATTATATTCTACAGTTTTGTTATTTTGTGTAAATTTCTTCTCGCACAGCACAACAAAAATGTAGTATATTTTATATATGTACGTGAATCATACGATGCGATGGAGGATTTACAAAATTTTGCCCCTTTTAATTGTAAGTAGATGTCTTTATCGTCTTTCTCTCACGTTCTTGTTCAAGCTAATTGTTTACGCACTCTTAAGACTATTTATATTTTTATATTTAGTTATACATTTATCTTATTATGTATATATATAGTATTTTGCCATTCCGTTACCGTTTTTTTTACATATCTTATTTTTATATCATAATTTTGTATTGTTTCTTTGTTGAAGATGTCTGTAGACGAGTAGAGTTTTCTTTTTTCTTGCGTTTATTTTCTTGCGTTTATTTTCTTGCGTGTAAAATTATTTTTTATGTACATATTCTGGTATAGATTTTTTGCTTTGTTTTTTTGGCTAAAACTTTTGTTATTTGTTGTGAACGCGGAGTAGTGATGGGATTTCGATGAAGAAAATTAAATGTAGGATGAGTACAGTAGTGCTTAGATGATTTTCTGATCTGCTTTCAATCCCACCAACCATTTTCTTCATCCCGCGTCAGTTAATCTCCAAATCTTGTACATGCTTTTTTCCATTTACACTAGTAAAAGAATGACAAATGTTTTTTACATTAATTTAACGAAGAATTCATAGACATATAGAATTGATAGATTTATGAATATTTAAATATTTTATTATATAATTACCTGGGTGCACCAATTTTCCCTCCGTTCCATTCCGTATACCTTGAAATTCAAACAATATACACAAGTTAAAAAAACGATGTGAAATATTTTGAGTCATTCACTGCAATGAATATAGAGTTACAAATAGATACTCACTTTGCGGCATTTCTTTGTATCGCCACGAGGTCTACGAACAGGACTGGATTTTGGTGACAGCCTCTTCTTTGGATGTATATGAGTATTTCCATTGGGAGACTTTCTCTGCTGCTGACTCAATTTGTACTCTGGGTCTTCGGATGGTGGCCGAACCATATCCTGAGAAATAATATTGTTTTTAAAACCGCCCACACCCCCTCTCTCTGTTTCTCTACTTGTAATTTCTAATATATTTCTAATATATTTCTAATATATTCTGAAATGCTTACCATATGAGATAATGTGGGTGAGAATGCCATGCTCAATCCCGTGGAGGGTCCACTTGATGAAGACGGTGCAGGTGACGAGAGATCAGACACTTGAACTTCCGTGTAGTAAAATTCTTCCTCGTGATCTCCACATCCTTCTTTCTTTGGCCTATTTAGTATGAAAAATGAAAAGGGTATTTTTTAAATACGGTACAGACTTCAAGTATTCTTTTTTTTTACTCTTACATAAAATGAGTGGTATTTACCCTAAATGAGCATAACGAACGTGTGCCTCAATCTCAAAGCAGCTCTCTTTTATCATCACACACGTAGGCCAAGTACATTTGAAGATCATTTTAGTTTTCTTTTTCTATAAATGTAAAAAACAAAAGAATAATTAGGTAAAAAAACTTGTTAAGTATTAAGAAGATCACCATAATTTGTATATTTTTTTAATTGGGCCATCCATATATGATATGGGTATGAAAGTATTTAGTTGGAACTTACTCGGGGCTCTTCCCAGTCACCAGTGTCACTTTCGATACCGTCATCCGACGAGGACGGTGTAGGACTACAATTATTGTAATGCATCTCTCCGGAAGTTATGGATGTGGAACCTCCGGACACTCCGCCAGTTGTACTCAACCAGGATGAAGCGCCCGAGGAGCTGGAAGAGCTCCATGAAGATGAGATCAATCCTGTTAAGATAAAAATCAACAACGTCAAAACATTTGAATATCAAGATCAAGGTCCACTACACCAATTAAAAAACCATCATCATCATTTCCATTTTTATTACAATATTCACATGGACATTTAGTTTATTTTTCCATACATTTATAATACTCCTATTGTTCAAAAATAGATCAATATAGATAGAGAGAAGATAGCGAATCAGCTGGGACATAAGGAGAGGCGGAAGCAGTGACTACGGAATTTACAATTCAAATGGGAGAGAGTAATTAAAATCCTCAAGGATTTCATGTAGAATAAGTGTAAAAATAAAATCCACAATAAACTCTCTCTTTCTCATGCTGGCACTATTGCAAGGCATGATATTCAGGGTTACGTCATATATATACCCAATACCCACATCATTGGGAATTTTTATCATCCAAAATAAAGCTGTGTGTGATTAAATGTATGTTTTTCAAGTCGATTTTTCTGTTACATGTGATGCAGTTGATACACACACCACTGCCCAACAACCACTAAAGTGGAAAGTGTAGGTGTAGAAGCTGCGAGATTTTTACTATACTTACTATACACAACGTGATTTTTTTTCAATTATAGATTTTCGCCATTTGTTCCTATTTTATGTACACCCCTGTACCACGGGCTATTTCCCAATGGGGGATTTTCCTCTGTTCCTAATCAATTCTCGACATAATATAAGGGTGGATTTTTTTTTCCAAGTAAACTGAAAAAATTGCAATGTTTTTTTTTCCAAGTAGAATTTTTGAAACATTTCTTTTTCCAAGTTGACAACCATTATTTTCCAAGTACCCAAAAAGTCCAGTAAAGCTCTTTAAGCCACACAGCGTTCACTCATTCACACAGCACACACAAAATCCTTAATCCGCGTAGACAATGACCACATTCAGGTTCTTATCAATTTCTTCGAAATGCATCTTACTATAATATATAGGCTAATACGTATGTACAAAAATGTGGATAAATCTTATCGCTCGTAGTTTTTACTCATATTGAGTCATATTGAACTAAAATAAATGTACCCGGGAATGCACTAAAATAATATATCATTGGTCACGTTGAATAAGTATAATTCTCAGTTGAATAGTCTCAGTTCTGATTTCTGTGTTACTAATTATATTCAGCGGCTAAAAAGTAAATTATTTGACCCGATTCGGACCTATACGAAAAATTCCAGAGTTGGTGTGCCGCTGAAAAAGAAAAGGGAATATTAATCGATTCCCCACAAATAATTGCTCGTGAGTGTGTGTCTGACAAAGGATACCATAATTTCATGCGAGTGGTATTTTCTACAAAACGCTTACTGATGGAGAGTGCAAAAGGTGTAAAGAGTCTTCATGCTGATGCAACATACAAATTAAATGTGCATGGACTTCCCGTCATAATTGTGGGATTTACTGATAAACACCGACATTTCCACCCTTTGTGTATAGCCGTGTGTACAAATGAAAAAGCTGTGGATTATGAATTCGTGTTTCGTAATCTAAAAGACGCTGTTGAAAATGAAATCGGAGTTCCATTTGTACCAAGTGTTCTCATAGCGAGAGGACGACCGAAAAAGGATTGAAATTCCATGTCATTCACTCTTTACACTCCTTCAAGATTTCACTCTTCACACTTTTTCAAGATTTCACTCTTTCAAGATTTCAATTTTCAATGTCTGATGTAAAATGTCTATTAATATTAATCAATTTGGTGTACTTGGAAAAAGAAATGTTTAAAAAAATCTACTTGGAAAAAAAAACATTGCAATTTTTAAAGTTTACTTGGAAAATAAATTATTTTACTTGGAAAAATAAATTTTCCCTTTTTTTAATTACAGTTGCAAAGAAATGAAGGAAATGAATCCATGTAGCTATTCTTTTCTGTAGTTTTGGTCAAATAATACGCATTACGTAAATATGAACTACTCGCACGCTATTTCAATTACATGATTACCTATCTATTTTGTTCTAGTTCGAAGCTGGTTCTAATTCTTTCATTTCTGGAAATGTGGCTGAGATTGTAGACCACATCTAACAGTTTTCACTTATTCGATTATGTATGTACATATACATATATGTATTGTATACTATATACATGACTCGTTCCGAAATCCCAATCCTAAGGTCGTGTGTTTGCGTGTAAATGCTGCTGAATCATGATGATCATGAACCGCTAACCGGCACTAATCGTAAGTGTATTTTGATTACTTTCAAAAACTGGACTGATAAGATAACTACAAGGGGTTATGAGCCACTTTTTCAAATAATATGATAAGTGCAACCCTAAAGTCATTCACTTGGAATTTTTTTCCATAAATTCTCTTTCTCTCTCTCTCTTTATCTATCTCCGTTTTTCGCTTCCCACAATAGAGAAAATGTATTACAAAAAATCTTTGGGAGATTATTTTCATCCTCAATCAAAAGTGGGCTCACGATCAGTCATTGCAACAATCACATTTTGAAGTATTTATTATTTCTTTTCTTCTTTTTGAAAAACCTACATGACCATCTCATAGATACTCAAACAAAAGCCATTTTAATGCATATTCCATCTTTTCAAAACCGTTGATGTGTTCAAGTGCAATCTGAAAGGAATCTATCACTCTATCACATATTAACGTAATCGCTATTGAGCCACGTCAATCAAAAATTTTGATTCAAAATACACATACAATAAAACCTTTTGAGTTACAAGATTGTGTGACAAATCTCAGTTAAAAAAATATAATAATATAAACGTAATTATGCATTAAAGAATGGTGATGAAAGGCCGGGTATACCCAAATTTTTTCATTATTTAAAAAAATTTATATCATTGCGTGGCATAATTTTCTATAGTTCCATTTTCTATTGGAAAGGTAAAGGTTTCAATTGATGAGAGGTTACGAAAGGTTTCATCGTGGAATACACAAACAAAGTAAATACTAAACTATACACAGGCAAAGTGGAAGTCGAAGTCGACCTTTGAGCCAAAGACCAAGTGCGAGGTGAATGACACGGCCACAACCAAAACCAACATGAAATACATCATGTACATCATCTTCATTATATATTACATTTTACTCAATGTGTATACGTACTACACACTACACACACTGGATATCAAAAATTCACTTACGCACATGTTTGAGGTAGAGAGAGAGAGAATTCTAAATGTTCATGTACTTGCTACTTACTAGTACTTACTTAGTAAGTAATACTGAAACATCAAATATCTGTTTAACAGTGTCATTCAATTCCTTACTATAGATCCAAAATACTCACATCCGCATAATATTTATTATCTATCGTCATCGTCCCTTGTCGTGTTGCGTATTATTTTTTATCGTGTTCCTCTTTTTTTGTACACTCAAATGGATATGTATGACGTAGTCATATTTCACTTTCCACTGTCTAATCAAAACAACATTTGATATTGAGTAAGTCCTGCAATTCTCCAGTGTGACATTATACTGCACTCTTATATTTTTAACACCGAATTTACTACCACGCGGTTTCATTTTATGACGTAACCATTTTTGGTAACAAATTTACAACCAAATTTTGTACATGGCTATTGTTACCACTGTCGGTGTCATTTTCACTTATTTTGTGCACAAGTCATAACCAAGCTAGCTTTTGGGTTCATACCGGAACGGTGTTAAAATTTACCAGCGTAAATTCAAAAATCAATTCCAGTTTTCAGAAATTATTTTTTTTAACTTTTTTAAATTGCGCATGTGAAAAAAGCAACAACAATGAGACATGAGTCATGTCACACGAAGTTGCACCTAGAATTGTTGAAATTCTAGGTATTTGCCAAATTATTTAATGTGGCTTGGCGAATGAGGGCAAGATCTCACCACAATTCCTGTCCTAGGCAAATCAACTTCAGGATATTAGAGCTCCAAAAAAGACCGTCAAGCAAGCGGCTTTTGACCTTTGCACATCTATTTTATGAACACACAAAATTAAACTATTGTACTTTCTTTGTAATTATTTAACATGGCCAATTGTTTCAAATGTCGGTATGTTTCATTAGTAGTTTTAACAGCCCTTTATTTACTTAATTAGGATTTTTAAACTTTTGTGTGCAAAAGATGGCAAGTGCACAAGGAATTATTGACACCAACGAGGAAATAAATATTCCATTAATATGTAAAATATACCTCCGTGCACGGTGTAGATTTTACACCGCCGCTGGTATCAAAAATCCCTGACACCGCTGTCGGTATCAGCGAAATTCGACAAAATTTGTAACCGTGCTCGGTATTATTTTGTGCTGGTGTCTTCGCATATGAACACCGGCGTGTGCAATTCAACTTTGTACATTGCGATGGTAGTAATGTTTGTAACCAAATGGCTTAGGGTGTATTATTTTTCCATAATATATAATTCCCTACTTTACTCAATAGTAATTATTTAACTTCCCATTTTATTTTC
Organism: Gisinianus flammeolus; assembly: GCA_034699125.1. NCBI lineage: Eukaryota > Metazoa > Arthropoda > Collembola > Symphypleona > Katiannidae > Gisinianus > Gisinianus flammeolus. Next base: position 20,998 of record JAIUND010001701.1, on the reverse strand, counting down.
AGTTAATAAATTTAAGCTTGCATGCCCCTCCAACTGCCTTTACCAAGTTAGAAGAAACTATGAACTTCAATCAAATGATGAAGACTGTAACAAAAGTTTCAGTAAAGACTGAAACAAAGTATAATTTCAATGTCTTCAATTTGTACTAAAAAACCGAGTTACAGGTGTAGTCGAACATTGCTTATTTGTTGTTCAGGCTCCCTAAACCAATAAAAATAGTAATGTCATTATACACACATCCCTACGATCATGATGACAATGTGTTGTATTATGGAGATCTGTCTCTATGACAGAGACAGAAACCGCGTAGACCACAGTCGATCTATTGCGACTCCGAGGACAATTGTAATATTACTATATTAATATGTGCACACTCCAAATACATCTATAGCTGCTTTGCATTGCAATTTAGCCATATACATATCGAGAGCATGTGAGTGAGAGTATGTGGATCATTATGGGATGCCCATATCTCATAGGATACTTCTTCCATCTTTAGTACACCTTGGCTACAGAATGTGAATCCCAGGTAGTTCCAGTTTCCAGTAGTTGTGTATCGGTACTGTCTGAATCTGAATCCCACCTGACTCCAATCATCCTATAGCCATGGGGCTTTATTTACACCACATCAGTGCTATTTCATAAGAAGATACAAATACATAGAAAAACATATAGCGCATATGTTATCATTTGCGGACACCCCGCCCCCATTACTTTTCTTTACATTCTTCATGTCGTACCACCTCTCACCACACTCCCAAAGCCATGCAATGCGCAGCTGACCGACGGCTTCACCTCATGCACGTGGTTATTGTCATCTGAATATTCCTTCTTTATTATTTTTAAACAAAAAAGTATTTTTCAGCAAATACACCCATCCAATATGCAAAAGTTTGGTTCGCTTAACCAGTGATCTTACGAGAACCAGTACAGTTTATTAGCCTGAAACCACCGGCTATGACAATGTAAAGTTGGTGGCTAACTTATTTTACACATGAATACATAAGGACTTTTGCTGTAGTAATTTTGTGTATTGCTCAATATATCAATACTTTACAATTAATATGTTAATTTTTATACAAGGTTCAAATAGTCATAAATCTTTCGAGTCAACCCTTCTAATAATGATGAATTATATATATATATATATGTATACATTGTATACATTGTATTTGCTAAAGGTCACATTTCATAACAAAATTACAATTGCTAGCCAACAATAGAACGAGAACAACAAACACAACAGTGCAGCAGCACATATGTATGCAGGCATAAATATTTTCTCAATAACTTTTCAGTACCCTAAACAAAAAAAAATGGCTATTGATACACATCATTTGGCAACTTGAGTATACAGTAAAAAAACTCTTTAAAGTGTCTATCCATACCCAAGTACCTATTATGTACCTACATATGTGACAAAATATAAAGACGACCCGTGGTTGGCCATCATCGTTAAATTTCTTCATAGTATTATTGTCAATTTTGTGTATGCAATTTTTTTACCCCCTCACTCATCCTCATGTATACAACTTCACACACAGTTCGTAATACATTCTGGTTCTTTTTAATTCATTTAATTCAGGACTGTTATGGAAAATTTTCAACCAAATTGCACAATATGCACTGAATGAAGATAAGGAGGAAATCAGAGTCTATCGGCTATATAATATTCTTAGATCCCATATGAACGACGATCCATTGTCCAAGGGAACAAAATACACTCTTACATATGTAAATTGAACGAGAGAAAACAAAAGACTTGAATTATCAACAACTTTTATGACTGCGCTGAGCGTTTGTGAAGAGTTGACATTGACACACACACACACAGCCTTTTAAACGTTTTAATTCGTTCATCGTCATCAAAATGGTTTGTAAATGTGTTATGCGGATTTTTTTAGGTTTACAGTTTATAGGTGTCACGTTGCTAGATAAAATAATGCCATGAAAAACCAAAGTGACGATCATGCATACACATGTGACTTGCTATCATGCCGTACGTGTCACATTTTTCTTTGAGACAAGCAGAAATTGTACAGTTTCCTTTCCTTCCTTATACAATATACGATAAAAGAATAAATGAAGATTATTCGAGCAAAGGAAAAGAAGAGAATAACGTAGAAAAAATATAGAAATGAAATATTCTTGTGCAAATCAAGGGCCAAAAAGTAACGTCAAATTATTGTGTGTACTGGTTGATGCTTCGCTCGCTCAGAATACAATTTAATAAAATGAAGAAATATAAAGAATAGGTAATAGGTGTCCTGAAAAAAGAAACGTGCTGAGCATCAACCTGGCATGAAATGACACGAGATGATTATGACAGCATCAATACAAGAAACGACTTTTGTTTTCACCTTATGAAGGTTTCCATCAAAAATAGCTCAAACTAAAAGTACATCTTTTTTAGAAAATAATACTATTATTATTATTTTATATTTACTTTTCGTATAAATCGCCCTCGCTCATTTCAAACAAAATTCTATTTACTCTCCTTCACAAAATCCTACCTGTTAATTTAGTAAGTTGATTGTTATAGAAGGGAAACTTTTAAGATGGCACATATATCCTCTATGTATATCTATATGAATTTATTGCAATAAAATGAAAATTTTGGTTATTATTTTACTAATAGTAAATTACTATACAGTTTGACATAATCTTTATGTAAAATACACCACAAAATATAGCAAGTGACCAAAAAAATTAAGCGTAATCATGTGTTTGTTCAACAAACTTTGTTGTGTACATCTGAGTACTCATTCATACATACTGTAAGAAAATGTAGGTAAAGTAACTTATTTAATGTATTTTATCTGAGACCATAAAGAAGCCTTGTATGAGCTTTGCACAGGTATAAAATACATGCATACGTAGTAGGAAAATAACTAACTCAAGGTTTCCTTGAGTACCGCTTCTAATCCCTCCTACCGTACACGTTATTAATATTATCTTAATACACATTTAATTTTTAGCAATTATACGCTTCTGCATGTTATAAATATATGTATACATAAGTATATACTACATATACAGATATATATGTATATCCTTTTCATACTCATTGCGTACAGCTGGCCATAGCCCAAACGTCGTAGTAGGACAAGTTTTATTCATGAGTTGAATGGAGACGTAATCACGAATACTTTCCCTAATGTATTTTATTTTAAACTCCCTTAAATGACCACGACTCAATGCGATGAATTCTTGTTAGCTAAATGTTAACTAGTTAGCTCACTGCATTAGTCGCAAACGCGAATTATAACGTACGAACATTCACATATGGATCTACTTACATAAAACAAGACGAAATTGCGAATGGAAACGGTGACGAAATGGGCTCGTGCGCTTCACTCGAAAAGCTTTTGCAACTCGACCTATTTTTTCCTCATTTTTGCAATGCATTTTGAACGTATATTTGTATTTACCTATACAATATATAAATATATATATATTTAAACTTTTGTATGCTTATGGATACAAGTGTGTAGTAAATCAATGGTGGATAAACTACAAGTACAACTACGCGGTACGAATAAAATGATTTTCTACGCTGTTGCGTGCTACAAACGTTCTGTTATGTGACATTGTACGTAGTTTGCTGTCGTATCTTTAAACACGTGCGTTTGTTATTATTATTGTTGCCTTTCCCCCAAAAGGAAATGCAAGAAAAAACAATAAAAGTACTTTATCATCCTGCTGCTGCTGCTGCCAGAGAGAAATAGAGATGAAGAATCGTCATAAGTATGATATTTAATATAAAAATGTATAATTTTTATATAGCCTGAACAGGAGTATTAGCCGAAGCTGGAGCAGGATATACCCAAAAAATCTCATTTCGTGTGAATTCAAGGACTGTTTGAGAAAATACGAAAAAGAAAAAAAAATTCCCTAACGATACAAATAAAATGTAAGGTGTTTTTAAAAAAGTGCAGGATAATCATGCAATATCCCCCCGCTCTACTGTGTATTTCATAAGGTTGTAGAATTTATTATGCTGCTGATGCTTCTTCGAGAGATAAATGGACAATACAGTAGAAGTAGAGGGAGAGATACTATAATATACACACTTCGTATATATTTGCGTTTATCTTGTCACAAGATAAATGAAAAGTTGAACAAGGAAGTTGATGAAGAAAAAGCGTGAACGAGTGGACAAGCAGCATACTATCGCATGTAATATGTATGTGTTGTGTACTCGTAGTACTGGCACTGATATATGTGCAGAATCAGGATCAGAATCAGCAATGGTTTTTTATATATACCCTGATTTTTTCCCTTTTCTCATTCCTTTGCCATGGGATATGAACGCAGAATGTGTAAGTTTAGAATTTTTAAACTCAACTTTAGCCATTAGCCATAGCACTACAACTATAAGAAATATATTTTAATACGAATGTTATCTATGGGGAATAAAGCTTTGGAATGAGCTCAATTGACAAGGCAAAAACAACTACAGCAGAAAAACACTGAATGGATATGGATAATATTAAAATGCGCACATCCTCAATGAATAAATAAATGAGGAGTGGTTGCTGAATCTGTGGAATTGAAATCCCAATCGTCAATTCGAAATCATCGTGAACGTCAACTGGCAACCCTGACTTATAGTGACTTATATACATACACACACATTTCGTTGCATATTCCAAATGCGAGAGAGCATTGTCAACAGAAAAACAATCATAAATCGTAAGTGACCACACTGTGAATTATAATTCAATTACAATTTACAATAACAATTATGTGATTATTCACAATATATTTGAGAGTGTGTACACTGTACATTATATGAAATATTAAATATATATATATATATTATATATATATGTTATATACCTACCTACATATATATTAAATACACAATCGTCAACTCGCAAAACTCGGAGCCCAAAAAAACTCCAAAACTCTCTCAGCTGCTCAAGCTCATAAAAAATGTATACAAACTGAACACGCTACGAGTTTGCTATTATGACGTATTACGGAAGAACAGTGTAACCTTTTCTACACCAGCTAGTTTCTTTCAAGGATTTTTGTCAGGCACAAGGATCTTTCTCCTACATGCCATCCACATGATATACAATATATATTTACTCATATATATTGTTATATATTTACAATATATAACAACCCTTATATCAATACCAATACTATGTAAAACTATATACCACTCGCATTGGCTCTATAGCATTTTAAAAGGCAAGCCCAAAAGGATTGCTAAAACAGTCAGCGGCACAACTTTATACTTTGCATAAAAGATAACACGAACGCAGTATGTACGAATTTACTATACAGTATACACGCTCACATACATATTTCCCACATCCATATGACATATACATACTGGCATGTACATGTATGCAAGTACTTACGTATGGTATTTCAATAATAATATTATCGTGTACCGGCCGGCGTATCTCTCACTCACTCTCTTCTATCCTTCAGTCACCTGCCAACAACTGCAAGGTCGGAAACGCGAACACCATTTACAATTCACATTCTACCATTTTAACTTTAACCTCCCTCTCGCTATCTCATTAACTCAATTTTCCTAATCTCGATATATATATATATATATATGTATGTACATACTCACTGTTCCTCTGTGTATATGCTTGGATGGAGCACATCACATTCACATTCACCAAAATAACAACAAGAAAGAACATTCGCATTCTTAGCACATTTATTTAACACAACCATGTAAGTAAAGTACAAATGTACACCATTTCAGCTTCAAATCATAGAGAGCGAGATGGGTTATTAGTTAGCCTTCTCCAAAAATAAATTTGCATGCATACAAACACACATAGGTACATCGAGTCACCACGTGAACCTATGTTATATGGTATATAGCGACATCGCGAAAGAAATGAGAAGAAAAATCGACTACATTTCCATGTACAAATAGACACATTTTTTGTGCAGTGCAACTTTGTGCAGTGCAATTCTGCACTTTATTCAATGCTGCAGATGGCAGATAGAGACCTAGGCATATATGTATATTTGTATATATACATATTGTACTTATAATAGTAGTTATAACATCATACAATCGTTTAGCTTTTGCACAACAACGAGGATATATAGACCATTAGAAACATGTGTCAAGTAGATAAAAATGTTTTAAAAAATGCAATAGTTCGTATTCCTGCACAGCCAAATGATGTGCATATAATATTATGCATCCGTATTCAATGAATACTAGTCATGATTCTTTTTTCCTTGTGTACCCCACAAACAAGTGCATCAAGTTGGAATTGTACAAGAAAAAACTGGAACCAGAAGAAGGATCAAATCAAAAACAATGTAAACGATGTAAGTAGTAAGTAGGTATCCATGTATATACATCTGTATATGTATTGTGTATACAAAGTAATTACAGCTCGAGATGATCATCATCATGGTGATGATGAAGAATAAATACAAGGGAAAAAAATTAGTCATGAAGTGCGAGGACACGGGAGTTGCTTTAAAAAAAGTTGGATAAAAAAAAAGTTTCAATATACCTTTAAGGTTTAAAGAGCGAGGAAATCTCAAATGCACAAAATGCAAACCCAGCATCCACCTATTTAACTACGTCCCTGTCACTACACACATTTCAATGGGGATTGAAAAAGAATAGGAAAATTTTACAAAGGTATTTAAAAAGTAAATAGGAAGCCGACCTTGAATCATCTGATTTTTACAACCTTCTATTTTTCAGTGCACAAATTTTTTTTCTGCATTGTTATTATCATACAGATGTATATTGCGGCCAGCCCTATCTCTCTGTTGAAGTTAAAGTTGAGTACTTTGTTGGTAGAGGTGGTTCTCCTAACCTACAACGACCAACTCTATACTCTTCAACAGCGTTGACATTGATAGATGGAATTTTTATCGACAGATTTCGTTTTGAAATGTGCATCATTTCAATCTTCAGCATGCAATGCAATGTACAATCAACACAATTGTGATAAAATATAATTCTATTTCAGCCTTCCATTTTCCATCTCATCAAAGAGTGGGACACTCCTTGGGTAATTTGGTAATACTTGCGTACTAATGCGTACTATATATGATTATACATACACATACACGTATAGATTCAACAATTCATTCAAATATCATACTGTATCATACAACTTTATATAGGACTCGAAATATAATTTGAAAGGGCCTTGATCACATGGGCATTCCAATCCCTATGTATTTTCTCAATAATCTCAAATCCTTTCCCATACATAAGACATTGAACAGGCTAAGGAGAGATATTTTGTAAATTATTGCCTGTATTGAATGTATAAAATGTGTGTGTGTGGGTATAACAAGAAAAATAAAAACATTTTCATACTGCTGCGGAGTATTAAGTTAACTCTCAAATCATATAATTTTTTGCCTTTTGGACCGTTTGAAAAAACTAAACCACAATGCGTACTCAAAAAAAAAAACATTCTATGCTGTAGCTGTGAGAAAGAGCATGAGTAAATCTATACATTAATAGGTAAGTGTAAGAATAGAATTATAGAAAAAAAGCGTGAGTAAAGATATTACAGAATCGACAGTGTACAGATCTGCGTGTAAGTTCTACTATGTAGTTTAATGACAATGACGCGATTAGGTAATTTCAGTGCAACTTTCTACTCACAAATGACACCGTTACATTTATACAAGTTAAATATGTATATTATTCGTACTATAGGTATTACCTTGTATTCATATTACATCTTCCATCTTCTCTCTGCAGCAGCTACATGCATTTCACAACTTTACAAAAATCCTACACATAGGTACAGATATTCCAAGTGTAAAACATATTGTCAACCATCGAATTTCTAAATTAACTTGAGAGAGAGATGGAAACATTTTTTTAAACTAAAAGTATACATATACATACTTATATTGTTTTTCCTTTTTTCCTTCTTTATTTGTCACTGCAAGGTTGCTCCTACACTAAACAACTTTTACCTCAACATTTACAATTTTGTACACCAAACCAAAAGGCACACAAAGTACAAATTCATAATGAGAGTAATTCCGCACATGGCAACTCCAAACTCTATACATAATAAATTGTAATTTGATGACATGAAAACTTAATTATGGTAGCTATTAAAAAATCTTGTGGTACACTGAGCGAAATCAATGCATTTTATACTAGTAGATACGTTGTAACAAAAGTAAAAGAATACAAGAAGAAGAATGTCTTCTTTTAATTACATGCGACTTATGCCATGTGAATACGATTAGTATTAATGGTGGCCGTGTTTCTCTAACATGAAATGAAGTTCTCGAACGGAACGGACATGACTTACAACTTGTGAAAGTTCAACACAAAGTTGTGCAGTGGTCAGCTGGTGAGCAGTTAAATGGGATAATATCCCTCACATACTCTGGTTCGTGGTTGATTATATAGTTTTTTTTTTGTAGTGGAGTTTTGTGTGTGTGTGTGTGTGTGTGTGTGTGTGGCGGAGGGAACGGGAAATGCTACTCGAGTCCATCATACATATTATATGATGGTCGTATATACTAGTCGTATATAGTTAGTTAACCGTCAATAGGTGAGCAGGTGGACGACGGGATTAGGATGAAGGATGGTCAAACACAAAACACATCTTGAAAGAATGTTCAAAAGTTTGTTGAGATAGCCAATGGCCAAAAGAGTTGTCGTTGAGACTATAGAGTACGATAGTTATTGTCATTCTCTTATTTTCATTATTATGTATAAATGTTTGAGCCCTCAAGTGCTAGATGCTCTGACTGTACTACAGCGTGTGGAGTGGAGTGTGTGGACTGAAGACCGATCAACACACTTTTTTCAATGACCAGGATTCTTCTAAAGAAAGTAGCCAAGTCAAATGTCCACGAGATATGGTATAAAAAAAATTGAAAAATGAAAATCCAAAACGGAACTATATACAAAAAAAAATGGAAATTGTCTCAAAATTAAATTACCGTTGGGTTCCCACTGAGGTGAGTGAGGACTGCAGGAAAGACTCATGAGCACCAATGCTGCCGCGCACTCGTCTAGGACATCGTCACCACCTTGTATGGACAACATGGGCTGAAACAAATTCCCCGAACTTGGCCTTCTTTTTCTTGACCTGCAAAGTTTCAAATCCAGAATAAAAATAATTAAAATTCATCCATTAGTTCAAATTCTAATTTTTAAAACTATTTACCACAATTTCCTTTAAATTTTAAATCATTTATTTATTTATATATTGTCTATTATCATGCCATTAGCTAGTAATCATATTCCATTTCAACGGGCATACTCATATCAATTTATTTCATTCTCATTTTCACTCTCATTAGTGAAGTCATCATGTAAATTGTGAATTCAAATTTATCCAATCGGAGTGTACCCAGCAGTTGAGAGGTTCGTAAAAGTAGACGGGACAGGGAGAGAGTGTAAAGTACTTTAATATCCTCTCATGATTCTTATCAAATATGGTGCAACAGGAAGTCACTTCCTAGTCATAGTCTATTTAATGTCACACCTAACGTAGCACCCTCACAATTGAAATCCTACACACACACACACACACGATGGAAGAGCTCAACCCAGTTCCGAATGTAAAATCGATTCCTTTTCCCTTTAGCTGTAGAATGTAAACGCGCGTACATGTGTGTTGTGTGGTTTATCTCCAACCAAACTAAGTACATACTTACTACTTACATACACACAAAATCCTTCAACAAACCTAACGGTACAATGAAACAACTAAAGTGAATTAGAAACAATGTGAACTTGCAAAAATGTGTATCAAAAGCAATAGCAATATAAATACAGAAAAAATCATGAACACATTTTGTACATTTGAATTGTTATATATTTTGTTCTCTTAAATGGATAGAAAATGCAGCTCTTGCAATATTGCTCTTAATTATTGTACTCGTACAAAAAAAACAATGTACCTACATAGATTGTCATAATTTGTTCTAACCCAAGTACCAAAAGAGTGTTATATATGAAAGTACATGCATTGCAATTATTGGCACCGGAATTGTAAACTTATAAACTTTGCAGAAGTTGAAAAAAAAGAACAATGAGTGACTCTGTCTTGTCTACTGTACATAAGTACTTTGTTCATATTTTATACTTTATATGTACGTAGTTAGCTAGTCCTTAAGCAGTCGTCAGTGTAAATTCATGGGAATGCTTTTAAAACTCAAAACAGTATATAGAGACGTTTGTTGTCTTTGAAGGGCATTAATTAATAGTTGGTGATTTGAACAGCTAACAGTTAGTATGAATGCACACTCAAATCGAAATTAAATGGTTGCATAAAATGCTTTGTCAAATTCTTCATTAAGTGCCCCTGCTCTATATTGCAACAAATTACAATGTGTAAAAACACACACAAATGATTCGTTCCTCTTGACATTTGTTTGTCATTTGTTCCTCATCGTCCGTTTTGTATACATTTTGTATTTCGTAAGGTACATTTTAAGTTTTGTTTAGTATACTTTGATGGTGAGTTTATGCAGGTATGTTTAAAGGCAAGGGAAAGTGCAGCTCTGATGAGGAAACATAAAATGTCCAGTTCATAGTTTGGAGTTCCTGAACGTTCATGTTAACATAACATGATGTAGATTTCTTATCATACCTATACTATATACATACAAATCTATATTTCATGTGTTACTCACACGCATTTATGTAATATGTACATCTTCCAACATCTCATTTGATATTTGAAAAATTAAAAAACCGATACTTTAATCTGTAATGGTTTTAGATTAGCCGTTGTTTTCCATTGTGGAAAAAAATAGTTTTATGACTCTAAAGCCGAGTCAGCTGTTCTCTCTCACTCTTTAACTCTCCCTCTGTACCTTTTCTGCTCTGTAACAGAACATTTATTTGCGTCTGCTTTCAAGTTCTCAACTCTTGTACTTTGCCGTCCGTATATTCGTATTTAGTAAAGATATCATGGTTCATGGTTATGTATGTACACAGTGTTCGGAATATATAGACGCACGAGTACTTGAATGGCTGTTAAAACTTGGAACAATTGCCCTATGGAGAAACAATAAAAAGTGCACATAGTCACAATCAGTCGAGAGTCGAGTTTGTAGTTGACTATCTGTACAGGTCATAAAATACTACAAAATAAAATGAAATGGTTTCTCTCTCTCTCTCTCTCACTTGTGTGTACCGAAAAACTCTTCACAGCACTCGGAACATATATATATAATAATATATATATTATTATATATATTTTTTTTACAGTGCGAGGGAGTATGCAAGAGACTGCGAGGCACTGAGAGCAGAAAGTCTGAGGATTTCAGATGTTGTGTAAGGCTAAGGACGCTTCTACTTTTAATAACCAAGTATGTAAGTAAAGGTAACTGGGTTTAGAATGTTTAGATACTGGCTACATTTTATTCACCATGACTGTGAAATATGAAGTGCGATGCCAATTGCTTTTGCCATAGGTATGTACATTTATTTTATATCATTCATCAATGTACATATACAAACGAAAATATTAACATGACTGGATTATGATTATGAAAATGCAACTTAATGCATAAAGTTTTTTTTTATACGAGGGAGCTTCAACTTGAATAGTGCATAATGCATAATGCAAATGTAATATTATGTAAATATGCCCCTATGAAAATTCATACAGACACACAATCCAAATATATGTACTATTAAAATAATAGTGATAATAAAGGTAGGGTTTAGAGTTATATAGCTATTAGTAGTTTAGTTATGTGTGAAGGAGCGAATGACGTCAGGCGGTTTATCTCCTTGGTTTAGTTTTTCCTTTACCTAGTATTACCTACGCTCACGTTTAAATTCCAATGCAGGGAACACCACACACACACATTTGTATGTTGCAACTTTTGTTACTACAATACAACATTATTTTAGTAAGTTTATGCATACTTGCATACACAATCATAAATTACAAATAGAGAATATAAAATGTGTGTGTGTAAAAATGTGACTGGCACTAAAATGTACGCAGCATAAAGAGTGGGAGAAGGATTTGCAAGTGCATTTTGTACAGCTTTAAATGTACATATGATAATAATATTTAAAAATCCCATAGCTGCTGATCGTGAGAGTGGTTGGTGAGGTGTATGTGTGCTTCAAGTAAAGTGAAAGTTCCATGTTTGTAGTCTAATTGTATCATTATTATTCAATGCTCTATCTCTACATCTATCAATCTAAGGTTTCAAAGTAAAGTAAAGGAGAACCATCTGAGTCCTCAATCCATTCTCCCTATGCTCAACAATGCTGTACATAATATACTTTAACACATATTTCTATTCTCATGTCCATGTCGTCAACTGGTTCGTTGGTTCCTGCCTTCAGCCAACTAAACCTCTTTTATAAATTTAGCTTTTTCAACTACCGTGTATACTGTTATAGACTCCCTCTATTCTATAGAAGCCCATATTCTATTGAAGCCCAGGGATTGTATAACAGTTTTGAATTACAATCCCATGCTTTCAATGACATTCTCTGATTTAAATTACATTAGAAATCATAGATTTTAAGAACCCTCTTATAGAGTCCCACTCTGTTATACACTCCCTGGGACTCTATAACATTTTCGGATACACTCCCTGGGAAACTATAACAGTATATACGGTATACCATTCTACATACAATCCACAATATTGTACATATGTAGTAGATATGTAGTAGATAGTACATACATACCTATGACTATATGTATACAGTATTTTATTCAATACTTTCACATCTTGTCAAGCTTCTCTGAGTCTGGCTATATTTCTTCATTTCACTCTCTTTTGAGTCCTCTCTTTCAGCCTCGTTCTTTGACTACATATTAACTAGCTCTACTAACTGGAAATATATATAGAATGTATAGTATATACCTATATCCCAAATCCCAATGCTCATGCTATATATGGATTATGATGACAGAGAGTTTTGGACTAAACTCGAAAAACTGAACATCAATCGCTGAATCATGTTCGACGATTTCCTTTTAATTTCCAGCATCATGGTCGCGATCTTACACAATACTTTCAATTCTCAATATTCTATTCACAAATTAGGACGATGAAAGGATTTTGACAATTTACACTTCAAATCAATTTACAATCACATGAAAATTCAAATTCACAGCTAAAAGTTAACTTTTTGATATTTATTATTGATGGAAATTTATCATCGTTATACTTTATTATTATATATACTATATACATAAATGCAAATGTACTGGAGCTAGAGATATAGCTGTGAGGACAAGTAGGTAATTAAGTATAATGCGCTGATTAAGAGTCAGTTCAGTCAATTTGGTAGTTGTTAAAGTACATATTAAATACATACGAAATGAGAATCCTTTCGGCAGAATGAATTGAATGTAAGTAAATGTGAATATATGAACGTGTACAAACAAAGTAATGTTCAGCGTGCCAGGAGCTCTTAAATCAAGAAAGAGTATTTAGAGGAGAATGCATACTTCATGTCTGTATGAGCGGAGGAAATAACCATTATAAATTAGTTTCGATTATTCCATGCCACATATTGGCACACACAAACACAGGGAAGAACGACTGAATGTCGAATTGCGAATCGAGAATTGAAAATTGCAATAGAGAAATCCCATACACTCTACACCGTACGTACAAAGTAGTACAAACCCACCGGCCGACCACCGAATCAACGAACTGAAGGCACAGCGAGCGAGTTAGCAAACGAACGAACGAATGAACGAATAAAGGTTTCGTGGAAATAGAAAAAGGATGTTGGTAATATTAAAAAGTTAGTTTTACCACTCCCAACTTCGGATTTTTGAAATAACCTTGGCCCTGATTTTAGCATCGAGCATTGCCGGCATCGCAAAAAAAAACATGCATATTTTTTTAATATTTTCCTATGTTTCCCTCTCTGTACACTATATATGTAATATGTACCCATGTACCATGTTAGACACTTGCATTTCATGACAAAATGCAATAATAATGCTCGAGTTGGGCAGATACACCTACACATCTCGTTTGTATTTCCAGTGGTGGCGGCCGCCAATATGGCAAATGTTCAGAATTACTTTAATTTTCTCCCCTGTCATGTGTATGTGTATACACAATACACATACCTAGAGTTAAATTTTTTCAATGTTAATTGCCTGAGGATGAGTACGGATCGTTACTCGAAAGCTTAGAAAGAATAAAAACTTTCAAACAAAATATTCCACATTAGCCAGAAAAATGTATTCTTTACACATACCTATACCTACATTACCTACACACATATATACTTACATTGAAAACATCATCTCGATTCTTAAGAACAAATTTTTGTAACCACCATACCCAAACCCCGAAGGATTCTACCTACACTTACAATTCAGAATATTCAGATCGTTGAATTAGCATGTCGACTTTGTTGCTTTAACGTTAAAAGAATGTACATGAACTACTGAGAAATACCTACCCGAATATTGTTTTTATAAAGAAATTGGACAATTTTCATCGCGTGAAAGCATCTAAAAAAACACATATTTTGATATTTCTGTGTACACAATGATGCATTGCAATGTTTTTTTTTTTTTTTGGAAAATTGGGATCATCCAGTTCCTAGTTTCACCATTCACCGGCAAAGACGAGATGCCGATATGTACTACAGGAGGGAAAATAGAACGAGTTTGTCTCAAGTAGCCTTCATGTGAGCTCTATAGTATGGAGTCCATTCCATACACACCCAGAATTCACATCATGAAAATGCATTATCTAGAAAGTCTACATAGAGCAGGACATTTAGGATTATTTCCATCATTAATATAGAGCTTGTGGAAGAAAAAAAACCCAATTTCCTATCTGTCCTCCATGTCCAAACTGAGGCTCAAGCCGACCTCGTGATTTCTTTATTTGCTATTAAACATATTGAAGACTTCTCATTCTCCACTCTAAAGTCATGATACATATGAACTAGATATGTATATCATATTTAATGTATGAGAAGGATGCATATATGTACGTACACAATTGTATACACTACATACACTCTCTTTGTAAGCTTTTACAGTTTAATTGTTTAAAACTGCTGACGTCATTATATAACGCGCATTTAAACTCACACACACACTTTATGCCATTCTCCATCCATCCATTCCATCGCCACACATTCATATCCATATGATTACGCACTATCTTAAAAATAAATACTTAGTGTGTGTCCTTGAAAGAAAACGCAGCCATATGGATTGAAATGGTAAACAACTTTGTTTTTCCTCACCTCGTTGTCTTTTTCGCTATAGGCAAACGAACTGCGTCAACTCAAACATTTACATGAACATTGAACACACACACATATAGGTATATATATCTTCTCGCTCTCTCTCTCTCTCTCTGTACATTCTCAGCAATGGAATCAACGACCAAACCGCATAACAAATATGTAACTCTCTTTCCCTTACTTTTTTTAAACTATAGGTACTGTAACTACGCATACTCTTCAAAATTATTTTAATTTCCAGTCCCATTTTCTGCATTGTATCCTAAGCTAATGGTTAATTTCCACTGTACAAAAATTGTATATATACATATATATATGTACAGAAAAATATTGCAAAGTTTTTTTTAATTTTAACTCTTTACATTTGTGGACGGAAAAAAACGTGTTCACACACGGGGAAATTTTCCAAAACCAAAACCTCATGTATCAACAACAAGAGCCAGAGACAATAACGAGTATATGGATATATCTTTAGTGTATTCGGGCTTGATCTAGTTTATCATAAATCCTGAATTGATAAAACATAGCCTCCCTCTCCCTCTATGTCACTAAAACTACACATACTCACACGTCTCTATCATCTATCTATATACAATCACAATCACTGTTTGAGCTCTCGTCTACAATAATTTCTCATGCAACTAGGTTATGCATCAAATAATGACTGCGTAATCCGTACACACTATAGCGATGGAATAAAAGACGACTATTATTATTATTATTATGGTAATACCAATACCCTAATACCATATACTATGAAAATATAATTTTATATTATACAATTCGCACTGCACATGGGATACATATTTTTATTTTATTTTGCTTTGAATTTGTTATTGCCCTTATGAGCTCAAACCCTGTCACATCATCCCATTAGTTCATGGTAATTAATTTTCAATGATTTTGATTTTGAGCGGATCATATCAGAACGTCAGACAGAAGGACAGAACTGTAACATCCGTCCGTATCAATATTAAAAAGTTGACTCTCCTTCACACCAATCATATACTGAATAAATTATATCAATCATAAATGTCTAACAGTATTTCATACTCGAATTGCAATTGCAAGTGTGATGATCATTGTGAATAGTCGAGAGTGCAAAATAAATTATTGGCATAGTCTGAAATTATTCATCATTTCCCCTCAATTTTGGATTTTGATATAAGATGACAGTGACAAGGATGATGATGATGATGATGAGGACTCATTCTCAAGTAATTAATTAAGGAAATAAATCAATGACTTGCCATATCAAGCGGAACAATATGACAGTATATTTACTTGCAGTTTGCACTGTTTGCGGGTATATACAACTAAATACTATCGGAGCTGTCTAGTTGTTTTCTCCATGTTTTCTGTACATTTAATCGGCAATTGAAAATACACATTTAATCAATTGAGTGAATAAATGGAGTGAGTTTGCCGGTTGGGAGACTCTCGCTGTTTCAACAGTATATATAATAATTACTAGGCCATCGCACTCTCTTCAGTCAACTCAACTTACTCCTCGAGAGAGTCAAAGCTCTAAAAAGGTACATAGAAAACAATACATATACCTATATACATAATATTGTAGGGTTTCGTTGGGCTTATGTGCATATTGCATGTATATAATAATATATATATGTATATGATGGGGTAGCACTGTATGTATTTTGAAGATTTGTAATGTGTACCATATAAAGAAAATGTATATATGTAATACGAAATGTTTTTTTATATACGCGGGACATTTAGTGGTTATATATACAGTTTACGGACATAGCTGTACTCGTTCTCATATTATATATACGATAGAAGATGATCAAAAGTGAACTCAAATAAGAAGTTGATAGACAAGTTTCTGTGTATTACAACTTTTAGAGTTTGAGTTGGAGGAACGGACAACCTACTTATAAACAAAACTGCGATCTACGACGGATGGTTCGAGTGTGTGTGTGTGTGTGTGTGTGTGTGTACGCTCATTTACGATCTACGCATCTCTTTTTCTCGCTCTCACATATCTACTCTTACATGATCCAAATGCCACAACCAGCATATCAACTATCCATATCTATTATACTATTATCTATACGGCTGTATCTGCAGACTATGGGCATACAGAAGTTTGTGCTTTAAATATTTTTTTTTTGTAAAAAAAATATAATATTCTTGTGGTCATAACTCTCCTTTTGATCTTGTGAGGAATTAGAAAATCATTATTTATAACATGAATTGAACATGAGAGTCATGTCCTCGGCCGTAATTCACGTGTGTACCATTTCACATTTAGATTCACATGTCTGGTTTAAAATGTATGCATACAACATACAACAACAGAAATGATTCAAGTCAACTTTTAAACATTTCACCATTTACCAATATGAAATCTCTCGAATTTCTAAATTATTTGTGTACATTTTAAAGGAAAAAATGACATCAATTTTGAAGCCATCAAGTCTTACTCTCTTTTTCTCGCTTTTTATTATATTTGAAATGGTAAAATGGTGTATAAAACACGAAATCAAGTAAGCCAACTTTTCGTAGAATGTAATGGAAAGAGTGTTGGTAAACGATGAGTGCATGCACGTACAGAGTTTGTAGAGGAGATAATTATTGTTTCGGAGAAGGGAGGTATTCGTTCTGACTGAATAAAATTGAAATGTTCAGGTAGGTAGGTAAATATTTGGATTCGACGGATGGATACTGAATTTTTTGAACTCGACCAAAGGGTCAGGATACCAACAGAAACAACGAGAACTATACACATTACACACATGTACCTACACAAAACACACACATAGGGAAGAGAGAGAGAGAGAAAGAGAGGCACTCACATATTGGTGTTCCTGGGAACATCGATGGAGGCAGTTTGTTGGTTACGTTTCCGGTCTGCTACATCGGCAAGTCGAGCAAAATCACAGTCCTGTTCGGAGGCGAGTAGCCGAGCGGATTTCCGTGATTCGAGTAATCGAACTTCATCAAGTTTCTTCGTCACATCAAACGGAATCTAACAGGAAAACAAAAAGAGAAAAATCCGTCACTATTATATTTGCCCAGTTTGCCCACCCTTTATCTTCCTTCATACTGCATACAATCATCACCTGAGTTACACATACTTTCTATTATTCACCCATATTACAATCACCCCCCACAGTGAACTGGTCAGATTATTTAAAAATTAAATTTATCTACAAAACATCCACCTCGCGTAATCACTCTCGACGACCCTCCTTTTGACTTTCCACACCATACAACCAAAATATCAAAGTCAAAGTTCAACTGTATCTGTATGTAGTATGTAGAATCATTGCAAACAAAAATACAAACTATTTTTCGGCGTCATCTTATTTTGATTTCATTGGTGAAAATGCATACCAAAGTATGTATACATATGTGCACATTGCAAAACACTTTTCAACATGCAAACGAATCCCATTAATTTTAAATTTGTAATACATTTTTCCTGTACACATTAAAATATCCAGACTATACAGAATAGTTTCGATATGGGAAAACAAATTATTTATGTGAGTTGTGAGTAGAGTATTAAAAAAACGTATGAAGCCAAAATAAACAAAAAAAGATATTATTTATTATATTGCTTTAAGTTCATATTATATACAAAACTGTATTGGTGGGATTACAAGGCTGTAGCCGGCAACAAATGAAATTGTAAATAGTCTGGTATATTTTTTGATTACACATGACGATAGTCAAGTGACGAAATAAGGAAATTCAAATTCCCTCGAGTGAATAGGATTTTCTATTATAGTATCCAGCAAATATAATATACAATTCAGACTTGCCTGAGTCATATTATGACTTTCATCGTTCATGTGTGTACCTCAGAATACAAGTTCAAGGCATCTTCATGTGATAATATTATAATTACCAGACAATAATAATAATAATTGTCATGTTCCAAGCCGACAAGAACAAATATAAAAGTATATTACACATAAATAAGTACATGTTTATAATGCACAGCATTGCATGTAGGAATGCGAAATGAGAGAGAGAGAGAGAGAGAAAACGATATTTAAAAAAGTTCAAACCTGTCTGAAGTGTAAAAAAATCATTGTGTAAATAGTAAACACTACATAAAAATGATGGCTATAGTTGTAATTACGCATTAGGAGGAGACAGAGAGAAGTGTAAGTGATGATGATGATATATTTAAAGTTTTCTACGAACTACGATCGATCGAACAAACGAGAATTATATAGTAAAGAACTATGGATATTCAGCATAAATCATGTGTAAATACTGCAATCTTCAATCTAAACTTGTAGTCATAATAATATTATTATTATCAGTAATCAGTAGCATCGTCATCATAATATTGTGTACCCGATGCTTGTTTAATTACATTATTATGATGTACAAGCAATTGGATTTGGGAATTGGATATTGGGAATAAAAAAAGTAACATGAAGAGAGGATTTGATGGGAGGGGGATTTGGCTTTTGAATTTCATTGGGAACTCTCCCATGATCGTGATGAGATCTTTGATGGGGGCTACCTACTTGTCCAAATACCCATTACCATTAAATATGGAGGATGAAGACGACCAAGCTTAAAGAACGAGATATAATAATATAGAGAGAAACCCAAAGGAATAAAAAAAGGCAGAGATGCCGTTGATTTTCGTACATGTACACATTCATCATCAACATTTGCTATGTTTGTTGCTGTGTGTACAATATCATATATAATAATATATATATATATATATATTTATATATATTATATTATTATACTATATTATGAAGAGAGCAAGTTAATCAGTTGGCCGGTCGGTGGTAGTCGTAAGTAAATGAATAAATAAATGAAATAATACTAATCCATACACAGTGAGTGTGAGAAAAGAGCGAGCGAGCGAGAGAGAGCGAGAAATTACAAAGTATGTACTACTAAAAGTATGATTAAAGCAGCAGTGACCATAGGATACTATCAACCACACCATAAGTATTTAAATTTTCGTACGATATATCAAGACATAAATACAAATGTGCATTTGTACAAGACTATAATATAGGTAAATATATACAGAAAAGTAGAGGTAAATTGTGAGACGTCAGTCGGCAAATGTTGGTTTGTTGGCTGCTGGATGTGTATGTGTAGTTAGCAATGGGGAAGAGAATAATGTACCGTTAGAATCTCTACATCCACACACACACATACACACACCCATCCACACTACGAAATGAAACGAAACGAGACGAAGGAAACCAACTTTGTGTGAAGATTTGAAGACATACAAGTAGAAGACGAATAAGAAGAAAAGTAAGCATTCCTCGAATATATACTAGAAAAATGGTGCAAGTGCTAGAAATGGCAAACTCCAAGCTACAACAACGACGACGGCTATATGTACCTACATTGTACATTGTACATACAAGAAACGACGATAGATGAAAAATTTCACCAAGTGGAAACCACCAAGCA
Organism: Gisinianus flammeolus; assembly: GCA_034699125.1. Taxonomy (NCBI): domain Eukaryota; kingdom Metazoa; phylum Arthropoda; class Collembola; order Symphypleona; family Katiannidae; genus Gisinianus; species Gisinianus flammeolus. The sequence goes on along the minus strand of JAIUND010001701.1, from coordinate 354 downwards.
CACATTACCAACCATTGGTTTTGCTTTGCTGAGCAATTATATTTGATAGAATTAACTATATTTTCAGTCTCTACAGTCCACACACACGGTATACAGTTTACAGTTTACATTTGCACTAACGGCCCTGGGCACATATAGTTGTACACAACCATATAGGCAGTGAATCCAAGATAGACATTTCTTTTTCTTCATATTCATATGTATACGTAGGTGGTTCAACATGAAATGATATGTGGTATGAAGGAGTTGAGCTACATAAAAGTGCTTCTAGTATGTTATGACCCAACTCTTTAGAGGACCCTGCACCAGGTTTCAAGTCACTCCCTTGAAGGGTTTAGAAATGGTTAAAAAATT
>JAIUND010001700.1:0-31294 GCA_034699125.1 Gisinianus flammeolus | reverse complement strand
CACACAACACTGAAATCTCTCCTCTCACATTCACAAACCAAATCCAATAACGACACAACGACAGCTTCTCAAATTCTTGTTGTCTCTGCATTTTTTCTAAAAATTGCTAGGTTATAGGTAACCTTAAATAATAGTAGACGGGGCTCTAATTGTGCACGGGTCTCAGATAGTAGGCGGGGAAAAAGGTTTCCTTATTAATTGTGCCCGGTGTCCTCTAATATGTCATTTACGGTAGATGAGATTAAAGTTGGGGGGGGGGGAAATCGCAATGTCCCATCAAATAATAATAATACTGGCAATATTTCACTCTTTGAACAGCACAATTGACAAGGAGAGAGATAATAAAATGATTAAAAAAAAACCTTCACAAAAAGTCCGCATGTTGAGAACATTGCAGAACCACACACAACCATTAACTTGCACATATACCGTAAAGCTTGAATTACAAATCTAGGTCTATGTCTACACATTTCATTTTGTCCCTAGGTTAGTAATCGAGGTGGGTTTATATTTAAGGTAGGTGTGCAAATGCAGAATTATAGTCGAAACTCCAAGGATGACTTGAATACATTACGATACATGGCATACACTAGATAAAACAAGCCAAAAACCTATATGTTTATAATCGAAGTAAGTTTGTAATCGAGAGGGGGTTTTTAATTCAAGCTTTACGGTATGTATATAGAAATGTATAGGAAAGCTGTAAAAAAATCCATTTGCTATCTCTTCGCCACACTCGTCATCCAATTCCAGTTCCATAACTCGAATGGATTGGAATTGTCCTTGACCGACTTGAAATATATATTATATTGAAGAGTATATATATGAACTAAAATCCACACACACGTCCTCATTCACTATCCACAAAGTATTTATACATGTGCACAACAACAACACACGCTCTGCTCAAAAATGATGATTACTTTTTGTCCATAGATAAGTGGAAAATGGGAGCGATCCCATAATTGTGTACAACAGAGACTGTGAAAGTTCCATTTGTATATTTGCATTAGTTAAATCCAGCTTTTTTTTTACTTTACTTTATTTTACTTTACACACGGACGACTTTTTTAACTATAGATACTCTAAAAAAAACTGTGTGTGAAAATAATTGTGTGGAAATTTCCATTTAGAAAATGGGGCCGAAAAGTCCAAAGCCCAAAAACCTGATGGCGAGTTCTCCATCGGGCATCCCGACGACATCAAAAGGAAAAACCTCGCCATCATCGTCATCATCATATGCACGCCAAAAATCCATTCCGCAACAACAACAACAAAAACAAGCAAATCAGAGTATGAAAGATCAGAAGAAAAACCTGGGGGAAAATGATTTAAGTGTAAATAATGTAAATGGGAATGAAATTCAAGTACCGATGCGAGGGATCGAAGGGGCCCGAAATTCCACGTTTTTGGACTCGATTCTCTTCTCCATGTTTGCCACGACCCGAATTTTCGACACCATTTGTTTATTCCCTCCAAATAATAATAATAATAATCCAGAGGATCCAGATGACGGCGGCGGGAACAATTTGAATGAGACCCGGAAACTTTTAAAAGTCATCATTGAGGAGAATTTACGGAGTCGACTTGGATTTTGCTCATCTGAAATTGTTCAGAAATTAAGGGCTCATCTAGGGAAATTCGATACGGAGTCCCGTACGGAAATTAAAGGTTCGAAATATTCAATTTTAATTTCAAATTCAATTCGAAACTGTAAATAGGAAATTTGAAATTCTCCCCTCTCATTTTTCAAGTATTCTATAAAATTTGATATGAAATGAAAATGAGCGCTAAATCTGATTGTGGACTGTCTTTTTTTTTCTCTATATATGGAGATGTGGAGCAAGTCCTGGTGACCTTGCTTGACCTCGGACTCGACCTGGACCCTTTCCTCCCGTACACATTTGGCACCCCGGACTTTCTGTACCAAATCGTCGTGGAGCCACCGGAATCGGAGAAGAAAACGGGGGACATCCAACGGATTTTAGTAGAGAGTTTAATTCGGATGGAGAGCCGGGAATTCAGTTCAGTCCCTTCCACTGCACTTTTCCTTAAAATGCCAAGGGCCAATGGGACCCTCATTGGGTTCAATGCCATCGTACCCAATTTGACCCTTGACCTCTCCCAGGTCGTGGAAAAAAAACCGGAAATAGGGATGACAACAACAACGACGACGTTCAGTCTCCTTGCAGTCATCTGCCTTCGATCCTTCCACTACTCGACTTTTGTCCGTAAGGGCTTTGAAACGGAGGCCCCTTGGTTTTATTTTAACTCCATGCCAGCCAACGTGAGCTCCCACATTCAAAACACTACAAATTACAAATACAAAAAAATCATCTCACCTTTTGCCTCAATTTCTATTTCCAAATTTTCAATTCCCCCAATTTCTACTATCAATATATAGGATGAGTAAAATAATTAATTAAATGACTAATTAATTAATTCATTTTCATAATGTTTGTTTGGGAAATCCCGCGCGTAGGTTCAAAAAATAGAGACGCTTGGCCGGTCCTTGAAGGACGTCTCCACTCGGCATAACAATGGGGAAAATATCCTTTTCGGCGGTTCGTATGGCGAGCATTCCCATCATGTCAAAAGAATCATTTCGGATATTCATCTCTGCATTTACGTCCCCACCCCCGACACTCTAACAAAAAAAATAGAGGCGGTAAATTTAAATTCGAATTCAAATATTCTGAGCAGCAGCATCAGCAGTCCAATGAAATCACCAAATAGCAAATTAGAGCTACTCCGATTCGAACGGAAACCCGGATTTACCTCCATCAAATCCCCACAAGTGACCACCCCAAATAAAACTTGTAAGCTTACAATAAAATCCTAATAATAATAATTAAAATAATAATAATAAAAATAATAATGATAATAATTATAATAATAATAATTAAAATAATAATAATAATAATAATAATTAAAATAATAATAATAGGGATTTCCCAACTAATTAACTAATAATTCGATTTTAGCCGTCATCTTTGTCACTTTGTTTTTTAACACGTGAAATTATGTTTTCTTTTTGTTTTGGTAGACGCGGAAGCCGCGTTTAGGGACTTGAGAATTGAAGAAAGAATCCCAGTAATTGACAAGGAAGGTGGAGAGATTTTAGTGGAGAAGTTGGACAAAAAACCGGAGAATAAAAGCCAATACAAAGACAAAGACGCTGGCGAAGACGGCAGAATTCCGGACATTAACAACAATAACAATAATATGGCGACAGTTGTTGATACCGTTGCCGTGGCGAAAGGTCAATTGACACTTGATTCCGTGGAGATTGACCTGGGTCAAGATGAGACAGCGCCTGGGATTGATTTACATGTACAAACAGTGATGGGCGCGGACCATGAGACGAATTTTCTATGTAAAGATGGCGAGGCCAATGACGATGAAAATGACAATCAAATTTCTGATTTGGTGGAGGAAAAGCTAATTGTGGCTCATGTTGACTTGGACTTGACTTTGGATTTGACTGAAACAATTAAGGCTAGCCATTTGTCTCCTTCTCCGACGTCCGCTCTAAAAGACATGACGACCGTGGTTCTCGACAGTGTAGGCCAATCATCCGCGGGTGATTTAAATACAAATACAAATACAAATGAACTGGACAATCTTCCTTGTGAATTGAACTTGGAAATAGGAACGGTAAAACCGAGGGAGCCGACGAACGATCCCACTCCCACCAACTTGAACTCAAATGACACTAATATTTTGATGAGTACTTTTGAAATTGGCGCTCTTAATAATTTGAATGTAAGCGAGGAGGAGGAGGAGGAGACTCCAAACGTTTTTAAAGCCCGTGAGGATGACAGGGAAATTCGGACGACTTTCAATGACAAAGACAAAGACAATGACGCCGCGCCAAATTTAAATGGGAGGGATGAGGATGATGACGCTCCGACTAATCTAAATGACCAAGAAAATGCCGCCACGAACAATTTAAATGACATTGACAATGAAGCGGAAGCCTCGGGTGATTTAAATAGAAAAGACAATGACGATTTGAGGAATTTAAATGTCAAGGACAATGACGGGACGGTTTTTATTTTGAAAAAAACATGTGACGTTGTTGAACCCGTCATTTTGAGTAAGGACAAATTCTCAGTGACAATTGTCACTGACGAAACTCTGACCAATTCCCTTGATGAAGGCGAAGAGACTGCGATGAATGTAAAGGACAAAGACGGGAATGGCGCGATTGTGACTAATTTGAATGAGGAAGGCCAAGATTTCAATAAGGAAGACATTGACCTCACGACTATTGAAAATGACATGGACAATGACAAAGAACCGGCTGCTTCCAATTTACCTGAAGAAAACAAGAACCACAACAAGGACCAAGACGATGCCGTGAAGGAAGTGACAGACTCCGACTCGGCCCTGAATACAAATGACAATGACCTTTCGCCAACAATCATTACGGACAACAATGACAATGACAAAAATAACTATGACAATGACAATAATGACTTGGGTGGAACAGAAAAGCCATTGTGTGTGGACAAGAACAACAAAAATAATGGCAATATTGTAATTGCAACCCAGGTTGTCTCAAAAGTTGACATGGACATTGGAATTAAAAGCCATTTAAAAAAGGAGGAGGAGGAGGTCAAAGACAGATTGATAAATGTGGGACAAGACAAGACTCAAGCAAGTCCGGATGTCGCTGGGATTCGAAAGCGTAACCCGTTCAACAGCAGCAGTATTTCATCTCCAAATCCCAAGAAAACAACAACAACAACAATTACCAATTCCAATTCCAAAGCTCCCGTCACAAAATCATTATCAAATTCCAATCCCAAATCCAAATCTATTACCAATTCAAAAAATAAAATCCCGCGAAATCAAACGCCAACTTTCTGGCAAAGATGCAAAGATTTCTGTTGCTGTGCCGAAGTTCCGGACTAAACAAAATTATACCTACGCACAGTAATTACATGTAAATTAAAATTCCCACGTGCAAAAACCACACACAGCAGAGGAAATTTTCATCTTATAAATTATCTTAATGACAATTCTCGTGCGTGTGTGTGTGTGTGTGCTGTGGACCGCACATATAATTTATACTATTTACAAATTACAATTCAAATACCTTGTTGAAATTATATAGTGTAAAGTATATAGTGTTCAAATGTTAATTTTTGAGAGTCATTAAAACCGCAATTTAAAGACAGTGACAAAATGCCGAGTAATTATTTCCCAACAACACAACATTTCAGATATTACGGTACTTTTGTATATATATAACGGGCTGTAATTTGTCGTCCGCCTACTTAGTAGAAAGCATAGGACTTTTTGGGGAAGTGGTCATTGTGACGTCCCCTGCCTTGGCTTGGACGCTCTCTTCCGGATTTTCCTCATCTCCAGATCACTCCAGCTCATTCTCGACGAGGCGTCGCCGACGTCCATCAAAATCCGGACCCTCTAAGTCACCATCATGTACTTGGTCACGAATTTGTGCATTTGAGTTGCGGCGCGGGGATACGGGGGGATTCATTGCTAACTCAACGCTGTTTTCGACACGGTCCGCGACCTCACAAGTACCCACACATCATGTATATAATATACAATCTTCTGACTTCTCACTTTGTTTGACCTATTGACCTGCATCTTGTTATTTTGTAGAGTCGACGCAGGGTGGGCCGGAGGCCGAGGAAAAAACTCGCGGTTGCGGTTCTCTCAAGGGCTTCGTCCACCTGTTTTTGCTCACGGTCATTTTTCTCGCGACGGCCCGAGGGCTCGGCGTCCCGAGGGCTCGGCATCATGAAGGCGCCAGAAATACCAGAACGTGACGTCACACCTGGGCGACCCCAAGTCTCTCCCCACGTGGGTCAAATCCCTAGCTGCCGCCTTCCATTTCCACGTGACACTCTTCCACGCTACACCACGACCATCCTGGAACTCACGTTGGTCTGGTTCGTCCGCGCCGTCCTCCCATAATCCGCCGTCTCTGGGATGACTGCAAGGGTGGCGGAGCTCTGCTCGCTCTTGATGGTCGTGAAGAATCTGTTTTTGGCCGTCACCTTCCGGAGTAGTGCGAGCTTCATTAGAGCTGGTGCTGTCACGATCATGATGCGCGCGCTCTTTCGGCGACTCGGGGAAATCAACGCGGCGTCTGAGGATGCGCTTCAGTCGTGGACGCGCGCGGATGTTCAAGGGCAGAGTCCAGGGATGGGGGCGTGGTTCTGGAAATTTCAAATAGGCGCCCGCTCACTGCGCGTCTCCATCGGCGCCTTCTTTTATGTTGACAGCGCCTTCGTCCCTCTGGCGGAAATCACCGTCAATAACACGAGCAGCTTCGCCCTGTCCTACGCTTGAAAAATCTAATTAAGATTTTGAACCTCGTTTTTGAAGGGAAATTCGGGGGTCATATTTTATGTCATTGGTCCTTTAACGGGTATTTGTAAATCCTTGTGACATGAAATCCTTTTAAGAAATTCAAATAATAGAAGCAAGGGGCGTGGCCGAAGGGAACTCTGTTGAAAGTTTGTGGAATTTTGTGTGTTCGTGTGTACTGATGGTGAGTGATATAAAAAAAGGAGTTGCATATTTATTTAACCGTGATGAGTTGTTTGCCTTTAATGAATAATTGATGGTAGTTGGACCATGACGTGAATCTGTGTAAATACTTAATGTCATGTACATATCAGGCATGAGCGATTTCCCATTTTCTCATCCCAATCCCATCCCACGAAACAGAATGATATCCCATCCCATACCGGTCGGTTTTAAAATCATCCCATCCCAAAATTTAAATAGTCCTCGTGTCGCATCCCATCCCACAACATACCACCTTTTTTCAACATTTTTTTAAAAGCTTGATTTACTTACCGAATGAACAATTGACATAACAAAAAAGTATTAAATCTTTCGAAAACGGTGAAGAAACATTTGAATGTTTATTGTGGATCCATTTAACTGAGTTCTAAGGTTGGAAATTAGTCGCCCAGTTTAAACTCCAGTCTTATCTCGTGAAATCTTGTGCGACGGTTTGGGATTTGGGATATATACAAAAACTTAATCCCATACCGTCCCATTCAGCTGACAAATTTTTAATCCCATGCCATCCCAAAATGCTCCATCGCCATCTTATCCCATTCGTCCTATGGGATGGGATGGGACGATCCCATCCCATAGCTCATGCATGGTACATATATCTATTGTATGTATATATACACCATTTATTTCCGAAACGGGGCCAGACCTTCATATGCAATCAACGTTCTCTTCTTCTGACCTTCGTCTCCGTTGCATCCGTCTGGAAACTGAGGACGATACATAACAAATTATACTATTAATTGAGTCTCGCCTCGACTGACTAGTCGTCCACAGAAATCGTACACAAATCAGTATATGAATGAATGGTAAAGCAAAACTAAACAAGCTTTCTTTTAATAATTATACTTTATAATTTAATTAATTACCTACTTTGCGCACTCCAACTAATATAACGAATCCAGTCATGAATTACGCTTCTCGCTGCTGTAATAGACTTTCCCTTGTTGTTTAAATCACCACTTTCTACTGTATTGTACCCATCAGAATTGAACCAACTTGATATGCATATTTAATTATATTTAAATACATTTTTGGTGAATAGGCATAAAAGTCGGAACTCGGCAGGGTGACTCGGGCACACTTGACTCTTCCTCTTGTGAGACGGCAGAAGGATGACTGCAATAGGACAAGCCCTCTTTGCCGCCCTTCCTGTACTCCTCAGCCTCTACGCTGCCAGATACAAGGCGCAGAATGAGGTCGGCAGTTTCCGGGATAATCCAAATGACGCCACCCTGCCCCTAGAAGAGATTTACGACTTTATCGTCGGTATATATTCTACTCCGCTTTTATATATTACTTCAACAAAACTTTTCAACTTCTTGCCCCCTGGGAAACTGGATTTTTTATTTTTTATTTTGTCACAATTTTTTTAAATGTTTCAGTCGGGACGGGTACTGCTGGTTGTGTCGTCGGTAAGTCAAGATATTTTTTTTAAATGTTTTTACTTTTTGATTTTTTACATTTAATTCTTCATTTTTTTGATAGCCCGGAGGCTGTCGGACGAAGGATTTTCTGTTCTTCTGCTAGAAGCGGGAGGGAATAGTCCACCTATTTACACCGTACCAGGTTTATTCTTTATAAATTTGGTTAAATTTATATAAACGTTGCAGAAGGTATTTTATGAGAGACTTTTTTTGGTTTAATTGCACAGCTTTGTGGTCCGACTTGCGGTATTTGTCACGTGATGTTCAATTTAATTATCCGTCCGTCCCACAGAAAAACGCATGGCAGGCCTACAGCAAACCGCCTGGTGTAAGCTGTTTTTTCTTCTCAATTTTTTCGAAAATTTGCATACCTTATTTGACAAAAGCTTTAGTTTTTGAGAATCACCTTTTATTATTTGAATATTGCTTTTTTTTTAATATTATTGTTTTTTGCTTGAATATTATTTTTTTTAAATGTATATCTTTAATTTTTGCATATGTTCGAAAACTTAAAGTTTTGTCTATACAGCAAATAATTTTACCTTGTTCAGGTATTTCCAACGCTGACGGGGAAGATGATGGGTGGGACGATGGGGATCAATGCAGTGGTGTACAATCGCGGAAACGCACCCGATTTTAACAAGTTTGCACGAAAATCATGATTTTTATTTTGCTTTTTGTAATGTAATTTTTCTTTTATACTAGCAGTGCAATGGTTAGGTTCACTACAATCTAACCTTAGTTTTTAATTTTTAACATCATGTTGATTGTTTTTATTTTCCGTAACAAAAAACTAAATAGCTGGGCTAAATCCACAGGTAATTCTAAAACATAGTGTGGCGCAGTTTTTCAAAATTTTGAAAAATAGGGCTTGGTTCATTTAAAAAGTATTTTTTTATTTTGTTATTACGGAATAAAAGGAGACCCTAGCTGGCGATATGAGAACGTGCTCAAGTATTTCAAGAAGGCAGAAAAGTACCGGGGAGAGTTCCCACTCAATGGTTAGGGCCCAATTCACTTTACTTGGTAAGGCATTGTTCAAAAATTACGTGACGCTAAAATCATAGAGTTTGTAATTTTCCATGTGTTGTGGACATGGTTCTTTCATAAACTTTGCGTTACGTACTTTTTGAAAGTTCCCATATTCCTCTTTTTCTGAAGGTGTTTTTTACTATTTGCGGCAGCTTAAAAAAAGACTTCAGACTGCGTTTACTCGATTGTCAAGAACAGGTTTTGACTTTTAATTTAAAAAACAGTAACGAATTTTGAGTTGACGGCTGCCCGGTTCAATTTTTCCAATGTCCTATACAAGTTTTCGAAAATGGCATGACAAATGTACTAGTGGCGTAGAAAGCTCCTACAAGAAACGCGGCGTTTTTTGCAACAAAATCTAATAAAACATTTTGTTTCTCTTTCGGACTTGGCACACCTTCAGAATTTTGTTTTTTACTGTACTTTATATTATTCTAACTTGACAAGAAATGACCAAAATTAAGCAACATTTCGATACAATTTTAATGCAAAATCAGGTCAGCACAGCAGAACCGGAATGATGACTGTGTCAAAGTCAAAATACAGTTTGGGCAAACAGCCATTGGATGCAGGGAAGGAACTTGGTTACGACCTCATCGATCCCAACGGACCGCAGACCGTAGGTCGGTTCCAAATTGTCTGTTTTTTAAAAAAAAATGTTTTCAAAAAAAATTATACTTCCATATCAACGGAATTATGAAAGATTTTGATTGTTTGAAAGCTAGTAGTTTTGAAAAGAAATTCACGAGACAAAAAACGAATGGGTGGATAATCCTTTGTATTTTCTGATCCATCTGAATTTTCTCAGTAGTCCCCTAAAATTTGAACAATTAATATCCCGTCCTTTATCCTCTTCCTTTTCGCCGTACTGACGAGTCACACCAGGACGAAACATGCATGTCTACGGCTACCCAAATATTGTACTATCCCGATATTGTCCAATTCCCGATTGTGTCTGTTTTCAAGTTGAAATGTCAATTTGTGTAGAAGTGGAAGTTTCCACTCATCAAATTTTGTATTGTCAGTAGAATGAGTCTATGGATTTCAAAAGAATGTTGTTTGTTTTACGTTTGAGGGAAATGGTGAATAATATTGAATTTGTGCCATAGGATTTGCTCCAATCGAAATAACGGTGAAGGGAAATGGTCGCCGGGAAAGTACGTACACGGCTTATATCCAGGTTAGTTTACTAATTAAAGGAACTCCTCATGATAAAAGTAGTATGTAGAGGCTTCTATTATACAAGAATTGACTTTTAAAATTCATTCATCTTATGGTCATTTAGCCGCTCGAGAGAAAACGGGAATTGAATAAACTCGAGATTCAACGATATGCCGTCGTCAATCAGGTACCAAATCAAAAATCAGAAGAACTTACAAAATTATACCAGGGATAAAAACCATATATTATAGTAAACATGTAAAGTAACTACTTGTTTCCTTTTGATCTATTTATTATGCCTTTAGGTCCTGTTTGAGGAGAATAAAGGGCGAATGAGGGCGAATGGAGTGTCCTACACGAGGCATAAAGTTGCTCGAGCTTTAAAAGCCGTCATTCTTAGTGCTGGCTCTTACATTTCTCCTTGCATTTTGATAAACTCCGTGAGTTGCTTTTAAATACGAGAGAGAAAAAATTAACTGCATGCAATTCACTGTTAAATGCAGCTTTGTCTACAAAATTAAAGTTATTAAAATTTATACAATTTTAGGGTATCGGTCCTCAGGGAAATGTCAGCAAGCTCCCAGTTGGTCACAACCTTCATGACCACGTCAGTCCCTCCGTCCCTTTTTTTGGACCATTTCACTACGACATTAGGAACAATCTGACAAGGGACCAAGTCAAAGACTTCATTGACAAAGGAACAGGTAACAATTATGATGATGGCATTATCTATTACTTTCACATAAAGATAATATGTAGCTTACAGGGTCGTTTTTCAGCACTAAAATAATTCTCTTGCATGTTGTGAGAGTAAAATCTAATGCAATATATGGCTGGCTCACAATAATTCGTTTGTATACCGTTTATAGGTCCTTTGCAGACCCTGTTGGCTGCCACTCAGGCTTTCCTTATGTCTTGTCGGGACAAGAATATGTTTTACTCTCAAGTGACAGGACCTGGAGGCGTTTGGCCGGATTCGACTCTTTTCTTTGATTACCCATTGGTCTTCAACGGCGGGGCCTCAGTGAGCCCCGAATATACGTAAAAATACAGCATTTTTTAAATTTGTGCTGCTACTACAAACTACAAGGAAAGCAATCCTTATTGGGTTAGGCCCTAATGTGCGTGTAATTTTACTGCAGTTAATTTTTGTTTGTTGTATACTCTCTAAAGGCAAATTACAGAGTGTGCTGTAGTTTTTGGAAGACCCCGCAGCCGCGGAGTTTTAAAACTAAATGCTACTGCCGTCCCTATGGGAATGGACGGTGACACAATTCCAATTATTGACTACAACTTTTTTGGGGATGCTTCCGATTTTGACGCAGTGATCGAAGGTAAAAAACCTGTTTTTGAGTCATTTTTTATTAGTATTTTTAAAAAACTATGCGATGCCAATTTACATTTTGTGTTGGTGAGGACAGCCATCCAATTGTGCAAAAAAATTGCGACGTCAAAGGCGATGCGGAAAGCGGGAGCAAGTTGGCCAACGGACCCGGTTCCCCCTTGCAAGCAGTTCCCGTTTGAGTCCCGCGACTATTGGATCTGTTTTATCAAGAGCTTTGCCGGCGGGACATATCACACGGCCGGGACTTGCAAAATGGGCTCCAGAAATAACGATCCAACTGCAGTGGTCGATTCAAGACTCAGAGTTCTTGGAGTTGACGGCTTGCGAGTCATTGACGCCTCGATTATGCCACAAACGCCGGTTGGAAATACACACACCCGCTGTGATGATTGTAAGTATTGTGTGTGTTTTTTAAAAATTGGATAAATAATTCAAGAACTTAATTTGATTAACATTCTGTATGATCTAATGCAAAAAACGGCAGGGAGAGAAAGGTGCGGACATGGTCATCCAAGATAATGGCGGTGAGAGGGGGGAGGAATAGCTGGTTTTGCTGGTATTTTGATGAGCAGTAATTACACGAATATCTCACTATCAAAACACCATTTCCATCCCTTTCCTCCTCCTCCTTTGTAAAATACTTATAAGCCAGGCCAAAATCGCGGGATTTCCCCATTTTCCAACAAATATTTGTCCTAAAATATAGAATGAATGCACACAAGGCCAACTCAAAACTTGAAGTGCAGTTGCTGTGGAATAGGCAATACATTAAAAAGGGATGCGCACTCAATATTTTCTGGTTCCAGTATTTGGTTTATTGCAGGCAATAAAACTATTCAAGGACCCATAAATTATGGGCCATACAATACAATTCAAGAACACTGGAGGCAGGTGCACAGAAAACTTTGTCATGTTTTTAATGTTAATGTTGGAGCTTAACATTGTCCTTATTTTTATGTGGGTTTATATACATGTGAAGGGATTTTGAAGATATTGCATACAAAATCCTATTTAACATGGTCCATATTAGTTGTGGATTTCCACAGATTCTCACAGATTTCCAAGATTCTCACAGATTTCCAAGATTCTCACAGATTTCCAAGATTCTCACAGATTTACAAGATTCTCACAGATTTCCAAGATTCTCACAGATTTCCAAGATTCTCACAGATTTACAAGATTCTCACAGATTTCCAAGATTCTCACAGATTTTCACAGATTTCCGGAAATTCTTGGAGCCTCGAGAATCTGAGAAGCTTCTCAAATCACATCACTGTACTGCCATCATTTAACCGTCACGTCAGGTTTTATTCTAAGGGGTACACTAGATTGTTTCATTCATGTTTCAGTCTTTTCATGTTTCATTTCTTTCCGTTTCATCGTAATTGTGAAAACATTGAAGGGTCCGTGAAATGTTAGGACGAACGATTCACTGAAAAATAGTCGTAAAACTCGTAAAGATGTTAACATCCAGTGAGGGAATGTGGCGCCCCTGCCCTGTCTTGTGTGCACATGGCAATCAATTTATCAAATCAATTTGAATTTGGTAGGTTGCACTTTTTGATGACGATATGTCCTGAAAACGAACCTATATATATTATAGCTTTATATATGTGCTAACGAAAAAGGGATATGCTCAGGGAAATCCGGATACAGGGCCAAAATGTTCATACATGTCACACAGAGTTCATTGGTATATAGAGCTAGTCAGTGACATAGTCAGTGATATAGTCAGTGAATGTAGCCAATACCATGTACAATTGCCCCTGTCCCTGGAAAAAATTGCCAAAAATCAGGAATTTTTTGGTTTCTCAAAAAACACCACGCCTCACGCTTTTAGGTCCGAATTGAACTTTGTCATCTTCATTTTATAAGACACAGTTAACGATGACCGATTATTGTAAGATGTCTATAGCAGTTAGAGAGGATAAAAGACGTATAGTGTGCTGTGAATATCAGGAAATGTGACTAAATTACATATTACAGGCTATATAAGGGAGAGGAGGAGTCAACTCTCAAAAATTAAAGGTTCTGAAACTCCATCAATTTCAAAACTTCGACATTTAATTTAAAGGGTATAGAACTGTTACAGCTCAAATGACAGACATGTATTGAACTTGTCGTGATGACTATGTATACATTCGAGATTAATAAAATTGTTTTCCTTCTATATTATATTCCTGTGTTCAAAGTGGAAATTATTGATAGGATTCATTGGTGCATGTGCATATATATATAGATAAAATTAATGCATGTGCAAAAGGTTTTGCAAGTGTATCTAGAAAAAAGGTAGTCCACAGTCTCCGCGCGTTGATAATTGAAACATTTGTTAATGACATTCATTACCCGGTGCGGTCAGTGGCTCTATATACTATTGTCTATGTTTGAGAAAGAAAGAGAGAGAGAGAGAGAATGAGATAGAAGTATATCGTCTGTTAAGTTCAAAAAAGCACGATAATCATTTGGCCCCAGAGGGTGAATACACATTGTGTGCATACGCATATACTGCGTCGGGGATCAAACGATTATCGTCCTTCTTGTAACTTAACAGACGATATATAAAGTCCGATAGTGTCAGAGTGCTGAAGAACGCCCACAGTAAAATACGCCTTTATTTAAAAAATCCATTGTGTCGTCCACACACACACACAGTACACACATGCAGACACAATGGAATTTATTATGAGGATCTGCATAATAAAAGAAGTAATTAAGCCATCAATCAGCTGGCTCTTGAACTCTCACAGAGAAACGAAGGACGATAAGCACACAGCTGTGTGTGTGTATGTGGTTATCAGTTTTATCAGTACCTATCACAGACTGTGATTCACAGCTCAGCTAAAACCTAATTAGCTGTGTGTGCATGTGTGTGGTTTTGCCTTTGAGTCCACATCGCGTGAATCCTGAATTTTCGCCTATATATCTATATATAATGGAATTATCACAATCTCCAATTAGGCTAATATGTATATACATATGTATATACATATATATATACACTACTGCTTCCGTTTTTGTGGGTAAAATTGTGAAAAAATTCAGGGTGACAGAAAAAGTCATGGCAGACAATAATGTCGAAGGACCCACAGCTCCATCTCCAGCCATTTGACCTTTGGAGCAGGTCAACGAAATCAAGGAAAATAATTATAGCTCGTTTGTGAACTTAACAGACGATATATATAACTATAGACATAAATATGAAAAAATAAATATACCACCCACCAAGATTTCGACCTCATTGCAAAAATGTATTCTGCCAAAAAGGGAGACAAAATCGCATTTTTATTGTCCTCACACAAGTCACAGTTGAGAGTGCGAAAACGGCATTTTTTTCACAGAGTCTAAATTAAAATTCTTCTTCTTCAAAAAAAAAACAAAACACAAAAAAAAATCTTAAAAGAACGTGTTTCGTTTCCACAATATTACAGGGGCCAAAAGAGAAGAGAAAGAGAGAGAAATCTTTTGTTGGTGGGATTCAAATCTAACAATAAGAAGCGACTATATTACACACAGGGTGACGACATTTTTGAAGTCAAAAGATGGCCACCACCGCGAGCATGCATAAGAATCGAGGGACGACGATGGGACGAATCAATAATTTCATCACGACCGGCGGGATTTTTAAAAATATTAGTTATGCTAATGACATCCATACGGACTTCACGCCGCATAAAGGTTCGCCATTTTCTATCTTTGAATTTTCAAATTTTGAATTTGTAGATATATAAAAATTTAAATTTTCTTCAAAAGAAATTGATAAATTGAGGAAAAAATTGCCTTGATTTGATTTTGCTTTGTTTATTTATATATATTAGGGTTATCGCATTGGGCGTTGCCGGGTGGATCCGGAAGTTGGACAAATTACACGTCTGCTCAAGTCCTACAGCAGGATTTCCAGCCGGTAGATGTCGGTAGTTCGTACGGACCCACTTGGGCCACCCATTGGTATACAATTTTAACAAAACACAAAAAATCCAAATCCTATATATATAGAGATAAAAAATTCCTACAAAAAACTCCGGGAATTATATATAGACATGTCAAAAAAAACTTTTAAATTTGAATAATTGTGTGCGCAGGTTCAAATTGGATATTCAAGTCCCATCGAGTTTCGGTGGGAAAAAGGTCCATTTAAGTTGGTAAACGGGAACGGAGGCGTCCGTCTTTAATCCTAGTGGACAACTTCTCAACGTATAGGCCACATATAATAGTTTAGAGAAGTGGATTGCTTTCGGTGGCACTTTGGCTACCTTCTTCGGGGAATCTGTCGATATTTTACATTGTTGAATTATCAGAAAACATGAGTAATGACTAAACGTAAATAACATAATAAACAGTATTTTACCAATAATTGTAGAGTACAATAATTACTGGAACATTAAATGTATACAGTTAACTATAATTATACTCGACTTGACTGAATCCAAGTTGATATACAAGGAATGCGTAAGAAGGTGAGGACATTTGAGGGTTTCTCGCATTCCGTACGGAGAGGACTAAAGTTTTATTTCGATTTATTTTCTATAGCGACCGAAATTCAATGCATTGCATAATTGTGACCGATTTCTTATTTTCATTTCTCACAATTAAATTTTATGATTAAAAGTTTGATTTTGTTCTTGCAACAGTTCAATTTGGAGGCAACGTGTACATGTATATGGCTGCGGGATTTTGTTACGAGTGTCACACTATCATTTCCATCTATACAGATCAGATAAACTCTAAATTTTTTTTCAATCACGGTAGGAATCGAAACCTGATGTCTCTCATCAAAAATATTGAACGTAGCGGATGAAGGTCGTTCTCAGCTACAGAAAACATGTACAAGTCAACAATTAAACCCCAAACGTGTAGTTGTTATTTAAGTTCTACGACGTGGTAAACTTTTGCAGGCGGTAAACTTTTGCCCTCCGCTCCTCTACATATGTGAGTTACACATTGTCAGAACTGAAAAGAATGCTGAGCTGTGATTGGTCGGCTGAACTGATAAGAAATTTCTGCATTGCTCGACTTCTTTTTCTTTTCTCAGAAATTATTTCAGCCAAGAGTGGTTTTTTACAATCAAAACTGATGAAGTGAAGACAAATTTTGCACCAACTTGCCCCAACATTTTGGAATTTTGTATTGCATTGCCCCAAAATTTGTGGTGTGTTCACTTTCTTGTGGACGGTCCCCAGACATTCTTTACCGTATTATTTAAAAACCTCTATGTGTTAAATCACTTTTGACTACAATCAATATTGATTTGCATCAAGTGGTCATACTTTCGAAATCAATATTGGTTTGCATCAAGTGGTCGTACTTTCGGAATCAATAGTGATTCAACAAGACCCCTGCATATAATTCGTACACTATCAATACTAAATCAATATTGCTTACCAAATCGCCCTCGATTTCGGACCAAATGGGTTGAGCGGAAGTGGTCCCTGGCCGTGTTAACAATGGACCTTCCGGTCACTGTACTGAATCAATATTGATGTTCTTGTTTACTGCCGTCAATAATAAATCAATACTGATTTCAGAACCAATACTGATTTACCACTTACGGGTTCCATTCTAAGGGGGCCCTTCAGCGGTCCCCCCAAAAATGTCAACAGTGACCAAACATAAAAAAAAATTTACCATTACATCACTAAAATCAATATTGATCCCTTCACCAAAAATTCCCGGTATTGGAAAACGTTTTCATTTTTGGACAACAAAGTGTGGGCTTTGTATGTTCATTGTCTTCTGTGGTTTTTGTGTTAAAATTTAAATTAATTAAACCGATGTACACAACTAATTTGTGGTGTACATCCGGGTTGTGTATTTCAGGGAATGACAGTTGGTGACCGCAAGGAAGGAACATACGCTCCTTTTCAAAAAGGACTACTAATCTACATAGTCTTTAAGGGGTTTATATAAAGACATGACAAAGCCACCGTATGACGCCACATTTATTCAAACATCTCATGCTAATCAGGACTACTTGGAAAACATTTTTTGTTCAATTCTTGCCAGCCCGGCTTCAAATTAAACCCCACAGCGCTGGATGTAAAAAACCGTTTGAAAAAACTATTATTTCAGCAGCTATTTCTGTGCTGAATCTTGTACGCAATATGACAATATTTTGAAAGTAATTACTTCAAAATACTTGGGCTCATTCGGAACACCTCGAAATTTCAGGAACGACAGGTATTAGTTTTTTACATGTAAATACAATGAATATACAAAAATCGTTTTTTGTACCAGAGCATTGGTTTTGTCGCGAACGCTCCCACTTGTCTAGCTGCACATTTTAATTGGCTGTGGTCAAATTTACCCAACAAATCTGCCCAATCAGGACGCTGTAAACTTCCCAAGCACAAAACTCTTGGACAAAAATTTATCACTAAAATTCAATGTTCTATTAAGAAAGTAGGTGGAGTCAAGTCTCTTTTTATATTTCTTCGTCCGTATGATACGTGTTTCACTTGACTTGTCTATATAGGGCAGCCCATCTATATGCTGTACACCTTTACATCGCTCAAACTGGAATGTGGTTGTTTTTCAACTAAAGTTTCTCAACATTGACCCCAAATAACCAGTTTTGACAATTTCATGCGACAAAGATGACTTTCCCTTAATACCCGGATTGTAAATGGACCGAGAATGGAAAATAAACAAAAAAGTGTACCACGATCACGCACACAAATCCAATTTGGGCGATAAAAAAGTTTCAAAAAAAAACGGAAATATGGTCCTTAATTATATTGCCTTTAAAATAAATTCCGACTGAAAAATAAAAACTAAATTGTCGCTATAGAAAATAAATCGAAATAAAACTTTAGTCCTCTCAGTACGGAATGCGAGAAACCCTCAAATATCCTCACCTTCTTCCGCATTCCTTGTATATCACCTTCACTGAATCACAATTAAATTAAATATTGTAGTTTGAATCAAAGATGATTTGAAAATTTGAATGTTGGATTGGGAATTTGTTTGCTGTGTTGATGTGAGTTGTTTGGTATTTTGATGCAAAATTGTGTTAGTTACTATGGGGAGATAATAATAATAGTATAGGCCACACATTTAATATACATCAAAATTCAAAACATCTACCATATACACTGTAATAAACGGGGTTCTATTACAGTATATACGGTAGAATAAAGTATGTGATTATTTTTCAAGCCAAGCATAATAATCGTCATCTTTTTTTATTTGTTTTTTTGTCCATGTGCGCAGGGAATCGAGAGGAAATGGTGATTTCCAAGAATTGGTCCGCCTCCACCGGTCCGCTCACGTACTACGTGGAAATGGCGTGTAATGAACGTCATGGTGCTGGAAAAGGCGAAGAGCATGGTATGGTATACACACATGTGGTCAGATTGGATTGTTTTTCCCCGCCTTTTTTTTTTTAAAAAAAACAAAAATTTCTTGAATATTTATATGCTCCCAATTGAATTTTTGGTATATATATAGACGCGACGGATAACGATCATTATTTTACATTGTACCACACGGACATTGCCATATTTCACCCGCAAACGGCCAAAATCGTGAATGACATTGATGCTCTCCGGTCCTACTCGGATGCCTTTGAGAACGATCATAAAGGCTATCAGGCCATGTTTGCCGCCAGTGTAAACATTTTTGAAACCTGTTTTAAAATTATTTTTATGAGGCTACCACATGTTTATATTCATAAAACAATGAAAAAATGTTCAATGAAATGTGTGCGAACTGTGATATTTCCTATGTATTTTTTTTGTATATATATATATATAATAGGAAATGATCAATGTGCTCAGCGCGGACGGGGATCAGGATAAAGCCATTTGGATTGCGGACAAGTTTTTTGCGGATGGGACCGGAGAGAAGGCGCATACACTTGTGTCCATTGGTCACTGTCACATTGACACGGCTTGGCTCTGGCCATATGACGAGCGGAAAATGGGAAACTCATGAAGGAATTCCCGGATTTCGTCTTTGTCGCCAGTTCGGTAAGTTAATTGTGAATTCAGATGATTCATATATATATCGTCTGTTAAGTTCACAAACGAACTATGGCGATTTTCCTTAATTTGCGGAAATGCAACTACTGCGTGCGTCTTTGTGGATAAAATTGTGAAAAATTCAGGGTGACAGAAAAGGCCATGGCCGACAATAATGTCGAAGGCCCATGTTCGACCCAAAGCCCCATCTCCAGCCATTCGACCTTTGGAGCAGGTCAACGAAATTAAGGAAAATAATTATAGTTCCTTTGTGAACTTAACAGACGCTATATATACTGTCCATTCATATAAAAATGATTTTTTTGACATTTTTTGGATTTGGCGCGATTAGCGAGGATGTCATGTCCTTGGAATTTGGAAGCGAAATCAAGGTGAAAAAGCTTTTTCGCTTCCAAATTCCAAGGACATCACATCCTCGCTACGCGCCAACTCCAAAAAAAGACAAAAAAAAAATTATTTTTATATGAATGGACAGTATATAATATATGTATATATGTACTTTGTAAATTTGTAATTTGTCCAAAATATTGTACTTGTAAAGTCGCCTGAGGAAGGATTCTGGTTGAATCCGAAAGCTTGCGCAGTTGAAGAATAAAATAAAAGTTTTGTTTTTCGTATTTGTGTGTGAATCCACGTAAACCAAAAATAATGTTACGTATGTATATATGTATATATATAGGCTCAGCAATTCGATTGGGTGAAGGAATACTACCCGGGTTTATACCGGGAAATGAAAGAGTACATTGCTTTAGGACGTTTTGTGCCGGTAGGGGGTTGTTGGGTGGAGTTGGATGGGAACATCCCCAATGGAGAATCCTTCCTCCGTAAATTCTACTACGGCCAGAAATTCTTTCAGTCCGAATTCGGGATCACATGCAAGGAGTTTCGGCTCCCCGATACTTTCGGATACTCTGCACAAATCCCACAAATCATGAAGGTTCGCGAATTTTCTTTTATCCGGAATGTTGAATGCTTATTGTTTTATTTTCATTGTTCCCGCCAATTTTGTGGTTTAATTTTTTTTAAATGTGTGGGTAGCACGTGGGCCTCCAACGTTTCCTCACCCAAAAAATGTCCTGGAACATGGTGAACAAGTTTCCAAATCATAGTTTTTGGTGGGAAGGGATTGATGGTTCTCAAGTCCTCACACATTTCCCGCCTGGTAACTCCTACGGCATGAACGGCTCGTAAGAATCTCTCTCTCCTTCATTCCTTACATTACATTTTAAATACATGTGTATAGACATCCTTGGTCGCTCTTTAATTTTCTATGGAATTTCCGATTTCCGTCCTTTTGTTTACTGTATATATATTTATAGAATTGATGAGATGATGTTCACAGTGAACAATTCCGAGGATAAAGGACGTTCCAACACGTCCATTTTCCTGTACGGTCTGGGAGATGGCGGTGGAGGCCCCACAAAAAAGAACATTGAGAAGCAAAAGCGGGTAGCCAATGTGGACGGCGTCCCTCGGATCCTTTTCGGTAGTTATTACTATATTTATTTATACACACGAGACAAAGAAAGAATTTATTTTATTTTATATGTGTACCGTCCAATGGGGTGAAATTGCACACCTAGCAACGGGCCATTTCCGCATGGTTTTTGGACAATTTTTCAGACAGTTCTCAGTTTGTAAGAGAGATCAAATCGGAGTCTGACAGAAAGAATGGTCAAAAACCATGTAAAAATGGCCCGTTTCTAAACGTGATCCATTTCACCCCCATTGACGGTACATGACTAATTTTAATTGCTTTTGTAAATGGAATGATATTTTTTAATTCCCGCTATAGGGGACGCCAACACGTTTTTTGAGCGGCTCCAGACGGAGTCTGGGAAATTGAGTAAATGGGTAAGGAAATCCAGAAGGTGGCGCTGTGAAGATTGCGCTTCCGGTTGTTGTGCTCTTGCGATTTGTAGAGCGTTTGTATTTTTTTTTTTTCGAAGGACCGTTTTTTTCAAGCCTTTTGTTTTTTGTTTGTTGATTAGGTTGGGGAACTGTTCCTGGAGAAGCACAATGGAACTTATACTTCTCAAGGGAAAATCAAATGATACAATCGAAAGTGTGAAATGTTCTTGAGGGAAGTTGAGCATTTAATGGCGGAAGCAATGATTCATGGGAAAGTCAGTCCTGCTGAATTGGATGAGTGAGTTTTCTATTTACTAACAATTAAGTATACTACTACTACTGCTTTTGGAAATTAAAATTCAAGGATGTCTCAAAATTCACCAATTCACCAATTTATGTAGAACCAACATTTTTCTTCTTTTTTTTGTACTGTTTTGTCCTTTGTTCTTAGAGATCAAAAGAGCCTTGACATTTGCTGGAAAAACACGCTCCTCAATCAATTCCATGACGTTCTCCCTGGTTCTTGTATTCAGCTCGTCCGAGAGGATGCCTTGAGGCTCTACGAAGGGATTTTCAGTGGATTGTCCACCCTCCGAAGTGCATACAACGCCCGGATTTTGGGCCCGGTCACTGGCATTGCCCCACCTGTTGGGGTTGTTTTCAATCCACTTTCCTGGCCTGTGACGACAGTCATTTTGAATCGGTCGGATATGGATGGAGAGATCATTCCGGCGATGCCAGGGGTTCAAAGCGTGATGTTGGATGTGGATGGACCGGATTGGATGGAGGCGGGAGAAGGGAAATTTAAGATCCCAAATTCTTTCGGACCTGCCCTTGTCAGTTTACAGGCTGGGTGTCACTCGGTTTTTGAACCCATCATTCCAACCACTTTTGCCGTCAAATACAGTGGTGAGCAGCTGAACACAGCTAAATGTATATAATGCGAAGGTCTCTGAATTTATAGAATTGACATGTGGATGTTAATAATGTTTTGGAGGGAGTTGACCTGATGACCTGTGTTTTTTGGTGCTCTCTCTCTGTATTACATAGAAACGGCGGAGACTGCAGAGCTGGACAATGGCCGAGTTCGGGTCCGGGTGAATCGAAGTGGGCCCCTTCCCTTCGAAGAAATTTTCTATAAAGGGTCGGACAATAAAGGAGTTCCCTGTTTTTGGGGATCGACTTGGGACAGGGATTCAGGGCGGATTCTTTTACTTGTACCATGATATTCCGATCGAGTATGACGCCTGGGATGTCCTCGACTATCAGTACGCGCCCCACCAAAATCATATTCTAATGTTCGAGTTGGCTGCCTGGGTTTTTATTTTGACAAAATCAGTGGGTTTTTTTCGGCAACAAAATTTTTGAAATCATGGGGAAAATTGCGTTTTAGGGGTTTTAGGGGGAAATGATGGTTTTTGGGTGCAAAATGAGGGGCTTTGGAACAAAATGAGGGCTTTAGGGGTAAAATGATGGTTTTGGGGGTAAAAATGGGGGTTATTTGGGTAAAATCAGGGTTATTTGGGTAAAATCAGGGTTATTTGGGTAAAATCAGGGTTATTTGGGTAAAATCAGGGTTATTTGGATAAAATCAGGGTTATTTGGGTAAAATCAGGGTTATTTGGGTAAAATCAGGGTTATTTGGGCGAAACCGGTGTTATTTTGGCAAAATGAGGGTTTTGGGAGTAAAATGGGTGTTATTTGGTTAAAATCAGTGTTCTTGGGGCGAAATGGGTGTTATTTGGGCAAAATGAGGGTTTTGGGGGTAAAATGATGGTTTTGGGGGTAAAATGGGGTTATTTGGGTAGAATGAGGGTTGTTTGGGTGCAAAATGAGGGTGTCGGGGAGCATTGAGGGTTTTTGGATTGTAATTTGCCGTATTTAAATTTCAAAACTGGTCAGGGGTAACCTAAAGAAATCTACTTTACCCCTAAACTCATGTCACCCATTTTGCCCCAAAAGCCCTAAATTGGGCAGCATCTAAAAAAAAAATCTTGGCAGACGACCAACTTTGATTCTGATTCAACTGTGCGACAGACTATTAATTGATTTTCTCCTTTTTCCTTTTGCTTCCCTAAAAAAAAATATAGTCTTGAAACGCAACATCTCCCGGATTTCATCGACGTCCAGGGCTTCCAAAGTCTAGCTCAAGGGCCAATCCTGGGTGCCTACAAGATGAGCGCCAAATTCGGTAAAAACGGAAGCTCATTGTCTCGCTACACGATCCTCCTGGCGGACTCTCCAATGGTCGAGTACTACACGACCGTGGACTGGCACGAAGATCACAAACTCCTCAAAGTTGAGTTCCCTCTGAACATTTTGACGAGAGACGCGACCTATGAAGTTCAATTCGGTCACCTCAAACGGCCCACACATATGAACACGAGTTGGGAGATGGCCAAATTTGAAGTGTGCGGGCACAAATGGATGGACATGTCCCAGGCGGATCGGGGCGTGACCCCTCATTACGGATAGTAAATATGGTTGGCATGCGCGGGATAATGTGGTCAAATTGTCTTTGCTCCGGTCTCCAAAGGCACTGGATGCAGAGTGTGACATGGGACGACATGTCATGTACTATGCCGTCCTTCCTCATGAAGGTTCCATTTTCTTTTTTACTTTGCATTCAAGAACTCAGCGGGAAAATTTGAATTAAAAATTACCCACTCCAAAAAAAGAAGAATTCTTTGTCAACTCTTTGTTTTCTCTATATACACACACAGGAACTTTTCAAGAGGCGAACGTGATTCAAAAGGCGTATGAATTGAATTTCTTGAGCGCGAACAATGTACCGATTTTGAAGACGGACTTGAACCCCATCGAGTAAGACATCTAACATGTTTTTTTAATTTAAATTGGGCGCCACATTTAAATTTTTGTTAATTTTACATGTCTACATTTCAGACTCCCGCCAAGTTTACTGATGGTGAGTGGGACGGCGGTGGTGGTGAGTGCAATCAAAACTGTGCCGGGAGTGCGGGAAACGATTTTGGCGCGGCTTTATGAATCCCATGGAGGATCCGCCAATGTCCAGTAATTACTCCCCCCCCCCCCCCCCAAAGAAAAACAAAAGACAAAATTAATTCAATTGATTTCCGTAATTAAATTCGAGCGGGAGTTTAAGTTTAAATATTTTGATGTATATTTGGTCAATAACTTGTTTTTGTGTGTGGTGTTTTGATTTTTTGTGATTTTGTTTATATTTTGTCTGTGTGTGGAGTGTAGAATTGAGTTGGGTTTTCCAGTGAAATCTGTGCGGGAATGTAATGGATTGGAGGTGACTCAAGGCGGGGACTTGCCATTGGTCGGAAATTCCTTCAACTCGACTTTCACACCTTTTCAAATCAAAAGTTTCCTCATTGAAATGATCGATAGTCTATAGATTTATCTGTATGGACGGATTATTCGTAGTGATGGAATAACGGGAACATTCCACGAGTTCGAAAAATCCCAAATTTCACACACTTGAAAATTGTTACGTCATTTTGGTCAATACTTATTAATAATATTATTATTATTATTATTACTGTTCACACTAATTTGAGTTTCCTTGGTCTCGAATTACGAATTAGGAATTTCATTTAAAATTCGCATTTAATTTTTTTGGTAGTTTTATTATTTGTAATTCTTCCAGCATGTATAAATCCTTGATTTGTGCTCATTCAGTTCACAATCATTGCGAACTCTGTGTGTGTATAGATTTAAAATTCAAAGAAAACTTAGCATTATTATTATTATTACTTAAAAAACACTATTAACAAATTCTTGAGGTCCGCTTGAATCTTTTTAAAAAAAAATTCTTTTCACAAATATATTTGTCAATTATAATTGACAATTTAAAATCAAATTATTTAATTGTGGAATTGAAATATTTAAGTTGGCATATAGAAAACCTTGAAATTAGGTTTAAGATGACTCAACTTTTATTCTTTTATGAAATTCAAATCCATTTGGGGGGGTTGTCGACGAACCCTCCGCCCCCCCCCCCCAAATGTGAATTTATTCTCGTTGTCGAATTTCACAATATTTGTGAAAAGACCAAATTATCCAAATCACCTGCAGAGAAATCAAGGACGTCTCAACTGGGATATTTTATTCTCACCAACAAAAACCAGACACAAAAGAGACCCCAGCTCCGGGTCTCAAAATGCCGGGTAAAATACCGAAGTCGGGGTTTAGAATTTGGATTTCTCGGATGGTTTTGACTTTGTATTCGGATTCCTCTTGATTTTGTACCCCGGACTCGTTAAAGCACAAAAAAAATACTTGGAAAACAGATTGAAAAAAAAACTCCGAAAAAACCCCGGATAAAACCAAAACGGGTGATCCGATTATGCCCATCTCCGAACTCATTCTGTACAATGATTCTATGTATAAAGAAAGTCAATGCAAAAAAAACCCGAGTCAAAATCACAAAGGTGGGTCGAGAGTTATG
Source organism: Gisinianus flammeolus (assembly GCA_034699125.1). Classification (NCBI taxonomy): domain Eukaryota; kingdom Metazoa; phylum Arthropoda; class Collembola; order Symphypleona; family Katiannidae; genus Gisinianus; species Gisinianus flammeolus. The sequence continues at coordinate 5,500 of JAIUND010001700.1, read as the reverse complement.
GCCAGAAAGGACGGACGGACAAACATACTGTCCATTCATATAAAAATGATGATTATTATTATTATTGACTGAATTTGGATTTGGCGGGCGGGCGAGGATGTGATGTCCTTGGAATTTGGAAGCGAAACCAACTTTTCACCTTTGGTTTCCCTTCCAAATTTCAAGGACATCCCATCCTCCACTCCGTTTAGTCCAAATAAAGTCAATACATAATCATTTTTATATACGGATGGACAGTATGCCATTTCATTAATGGAGCTCCGCGGCGCTCCGCTCCCTATAAAAACCATTCACATCAAACTTCCTGCGCGGATTCCGAGTTTTTTTTTGATGGGTTTTCATTTGTTTCAATTGTCAATTCAAAGTCAAAGTGAACGGTTCGGTTTTCGGGGAATAAGAAAATGGTTGCTCACGCCCACACACATGAATACACACTTTCATGTCTTTCATGCATGTGGGCTTGTTAGTTGAGTCAATAAATTACCAACGTCAAATTCCTAAACAAGTAAACAGTACATACACTTTTTTGGACTTGTATTACTATTATAAGAATTACTAAGAAATGCAATGTGTGGAAATGAGAGAGAAATGTGTTTGTGTGCATCAGATTCACAGATGCAGACAGGTGTTATCGATTTGCTGTTCATATATATAAGCGCTTGAACTTGTGTGCATGTGCTTCATCTCTCTCTTTCTCTCTTTCTTTCTCTCTCTCTCTTTCTCTCCCTCTCTCTCATATATATAGATTCCGATTCCAAAATCCATCTCCGTCTCCCTTTCCATCACAGCACACACACATCATGCTCACACACATGCTCACACACACAGCACAAGAAATCTCGACGGATTCGACTCGTTTTCCGTCGTTCTCTTGCCTGTGCTGTGAACAAAAACTCCCACACAGGAAATTCAAAAAACACACACACACACATGATGTGAAATTTTGTGTGTACAAAAATAGTGGAGTTGCGGAAGTCTATTGAATAGAAGTTTCAATAGAAGTGGGAACTCAATTTGAATTTGAATTTAAAAAAAAAAAAATCTCTCGCTCGTCGTCGTCTGTATACAGTATATATGTAGATTGTATGTGTTATAGAGAGAGTATTTCATTATGCACATCAGTCATACTATGTATACACTATATATGTACATAGTAGTAACTATTATACTTAATTCTAGTCAACTATACGCTATATATGTATGTACATATTATACTAACTATTATGCTTAATTCTATAGTTAACTATACGCTATATATGTATATAGTAGTATTTGTAATACTTAATTACAGTTAACTGGGCACTATGAAATTACTTATAAATCGTACGTAATAAGTAACATTTAGTGCATAGTCAACTATGCTATAATTAAGTAAAATAGTTACTATACTAGCTACTTTTATAGTGCCCAGTTAACTGCAATTAAGTAATTAAGTATTACAAATACTACTATACACATATATAAACTAGAATGAAGCATAATCGTTAGTAATATGTACATACACATATAACGTATATGTAGTTAACTAGAATTAAGTATAATAGTTACTACTATGTACATATATATGTATACATAGTATGACTGATGTGCATAATGAAGTACTCTCTATAACACATACAATCTATATATACTGTACTTGTACATACAGACGACGACGAGCGAGAGATTTTTTTTATTTTAAATTCAAGTTCAAATTGAGTTCCCACTTCTATTGAAACTTCTATTAGATAGTAGGCAGGATGAACATTTTTTGTGGATTTTTTTTTTGGCAGAGAGAGGCCGCGAAAATAAAGTGGGAACTTTTTAAATACATTTTGCATGTGATTTCGCATAACGTATCGTGTCGAGGCAAAAACGAACAAGTTAATTTCATCAGGTTTTGAGCTTAATAGTATCATTTTTTATTTGACAATCTAATTAAATAGTGTAAAGGAAAAGTTAATTTACATAGAGGATTGGAAATATGGAATTTGGAGGGGAAAAATATTCTATTGTGGGCTTCGTTGACGATTTCGTTGATGGAACATTTGACAAGGTAAAAATGAATTATATGTATATAAAGGGTACATGTATACGATATTATATATATATATTTGAGAACAGTTTTGTTTGCACATTTTGCTTATTATTTATGTTGTACTTAAACTATGCATGTATTTTAACAGGACAGTATACTGTATTTTAATGATGAGGATGACGGAGACTTAAAAACTATCGAGATTGTAGACGTGATTCCTTCTGCAATTGTCGAAGGTGATGATGACGAATCGAGCTTTGATTTGGAAAAATCAGAATTGGAAATTGAAGAATTTACAAAGCAATATCCGGGAGACAACCACAAGAAGCCGGAGTCAACTAATGAAAGTGTAGAACAAGATGATGACAATGAGATGAATGATAATGAAGCAAATGAAATTACGGATGAAGCAGAAGCGTACAAACAAGACAAAAATACTATTCGATTGAATGTGAGTTCAAAAAAAATCACTGTTGTATATTTAAAATACGTAAACTGTCGTAAATGTTTTTTTTTACAAAATTTAATGTTTTTTAATTTGCAGCTTCCAGAACATACTTATGGAAGGGGAAAGGGAAAAGAAAAAACAATTCTTGATCAATGTAAGTTTCTGGAGTTGGTCAAGACTTACAAAGCTTGGAAAGGAGGATCTACATGGAGAATGATTAAAAAAGACCTGAAATGCTCTACTACTCCAAATAATCTTCAAAAATTATATGAGACCTACTTAAAACTTTTCAAGGCAAATCAAGTCATTTCGCATGCTGGGTACAGCATATGCATATATTCCAATTAGTATATATAATACGATTACTATATATTACTATTAAAGTAGTACTAGTTTTAGTACACGAATAAATGCTAATTTTTGTGTGTCTGTACAATGTTAACTGAAATGTTTTGTGTGTACAGGAGTGGACTTCAAATTCATAAAGATGTTCGAGAGGATATTTTAAACGAAATCATATCGTTGCAAAAAGATGAATATTTGGAAGGATTGGAAAATAAAGCAAATCCGAGTGCTGAAGAAAAAAAGAAAATTTGGTCCGCTAAACGGCATCGTGAAAATGCAACATTGTTTTACAGCGACAAACTGCCTGTTACTGAGCGTACGATACAAATACACTGACAAGTATTTTATTTAATTGTGCTTTTAATTTAATGTATATTTTTTTAAAAGTATGTTGTGTTTTTAAATTTTATAGCTGGATGCTCGGGTGAAAGTGAGCGACCAAAGAGAGTGTCCATGCCCAAGAAGCGACAAATAAAAGAAATTGCGGAACAATTTCGTGAAGACAAACAGGAAACGGAATATAAGTTGTTGGATATCGAAAAGCAAAAACTTGAAAATGAAAAAAGGCGTCTTGATATTGCAGAAAGGGAAATGGAGTTTAAGCAAAGAATGTCTTTGGCCAAAATTGATAACGTTAAAGCCAATACAGAATACATGACAGCTTCAAGTCAAGCCATGCTAGCTATGGCTACTATGTTGACTGCTAGAGTTGACAACCAGATTAAGAAATGATTGTATGGCAAGCATTGAAAGTTATTTATACATACTTTATACTTAAATTCTTACAAATATTCTAAGCAACAATTTATTATTGCTACATACTTCCTGAAATAAGATTAATTTCGAAATATTAATCGTATTATTATTTTTTTATATGTATGTACTACAAAAAACTACTAATAATATTATAGTGTTTACTATGTGCTAGAACTCTATACGTGGTTGTATGTACTGTGATTGCGATTAAAAAATGAAAAGAATGTATGCGCACGCAAACAATACAAGGAGTGGAGATTTGCATAAAATTTAATCTTGTGACCGTTAGCAATTACCCGATTTTTGCATGTAACTGTAATTATAATTAAAGTTTTAATTGCTTTAGCATTTATACAATTTTCCCCATTGCCAAGCCCCTAATTGAAAATGTTTCCAATTTTTAATCACAAATTATTCCAAAACATGATGACCTCTGGAGATCAATGAATAAATGTTTTGTAAAATCCACTTCACCAACGTTGTTCATCTTGAAATTCCAAACAGTTTTGTCCTTTACACGAAGCAATTTGGATAATTTTGACATTTGATCTTTTTTTGATCTTTTTGGGGGATCAAACGGTCAAACGAGTGACAAATGTGGTCAAGTTGCTTCACAAACGTTGATCAGCATATAATTTTGATTATGTTTGGCTATTTTGCGGAACAATTTGATTAACTTTGCAATTTGACATTTTTTGACCTTTTTAGGGGTCCAAGAGGTCAAAGGAGTGACAAATGTGGTCAAGTTGCTTCACAAACGTTAATCAGAATATAATTCTGAGTATGTTTGGCTATTTTGCGGAACAATTTCGATAACTTTGACATTTGACATTTTGGTCACTTTCGTGACATGTGCAGGTCAAACGGTTAAAGATTTTGGCAAAGTCTCTTCGGAAAGTTGATGAAGATTTTTTTATCAATTTTTGCCTATTTTTTGGTCAATTTTTACCCGTGGTGTCAAGTTGACCTTTTGGTTTACTTTTTGACCTCTGGAGGTCAAACGAGTAGACTGATTTTCTTAATGTTTTACAGGGATCTTCCATGACCCCTAGAGATCATCTCCAAATTTTTTTTTCTAAATCTGACTGGGGGCACTTTCTTCGCGAAAGAGTGCCGTGTCCTTTCATTGTGCCCCCAAGTTATGAAATTATACCCGGGTTTCGGGCTTTAAGATTACTTATAACTAAACCAACCACCAATATCAATTTGTGAACGTATATGCCATGCTTATAATCTCTAATAATATGCAGTGATACAAAGTGACTCATTTTCATACCCAGTGCCCCATTTTCTATATCTAGTTCTCCATTAAAATAGATGTAGCTACAAAATGTATACAAAAAAACAAGTTCTTTAATCGTCTTTATTATTTAAATATTGTTCAAGTGTTGGTGATCCACATTCAAAGAAAGTACTTATGGTTTTGTCGTTCAAACAAGCATGACAGTTTGTTAAAAGAACAGCAACTCTATAGTATAAACCAACAGGTTGTAATCCCAATTTCAAATTTTTTTAAAGTCTAAAAAAGCAAAAAGGTTAGAAACACGACCAAAGCCCCACTCAACACTCTGTCGCACAGATGACATATCTTTATTAAATTGTTCTTCCACTTCAGTAGCACTACTTCTAGTAAAAGGAGCAATTAACTCTGCATTTTGCATTCCGTATGCTGGATCACCATTAATAACATGGTTTTAATCCATGTCCTCTGTCAAATTTTGGTCTAATATTTTCAATTAGTTCACTTTTCTCTAGAAGGTACCCGTCGTGGTGACGACAGTTAATTGGACCATAAAGACTCGTAATAAGGCCATTGTCTGTCACGTTGGTATTTCATGGCGTGGCATTTCTTGTGCCCATTATATACTACTTCTTGATCAACCTTTGGACGACAATTTGGTCGTACTGTTCCTGTTTTTTAATCAAAATACATT
>JAIUND010001699.1:0-31324 GCA_034699125.1 Gisinianus flammeolus | reverse complement strand
CGAATAGTTCAAAAGTTATTCAACTTTTCCCGAGTGGCTCAATCTTGCCCCCGGCTCAATCTTGCCCCCGTCTCCTCCTCTATATGTAAACAAATAAACTGTGGGGATTGAGGATTGAGAGACGACTCACTTTGAAGAATTGGTAAGTACTTCCAGATCCAATGGAACCATATTTCACTTTGGTTTGCTTGGGAAGATCTTTGATTTCCTTAATTCCTTCCTCCATACCTTCACTGAAGGATGAAATGTAAATAATATTTATTCAAATATACACAATGACTGTGAAAGCCTCAAAGAATCGATTGAAGAAGATCTTTGTCGTTTGATATTATTGTGAATATTGAAAGATTGTGTCAAAATACCTCGTGAGAAAGGCAGCCAAATTGGCAGTGTACGATGAAATCATGATGAGTGTGAAAAACCACCAGATCCCCGCAACTGTTCGTGTGGAGGCCGCCCTTTTCCCAAGTTTTATCACGTTAGAATTCAATTTCATATAGTAATCATCATAACCAAAAATAACAATAACAAATATACAGATACAGATATTCTAGCCTGATCCAATTTTCACATGGTCAGTCGTCATTCACAAATCATATACACTATTATTTTTTTTTCTAATAGAGGACATTTGGAAATCAAAAAAAATGTACAAAAAAGTACAACAACAGAACACATTTGTTTGAAAGTTTGAAGGGAAATGTACACAGAAAGTCAGACAGCCGAAATCCGAGGGATAATCAATGATTAAAAAACAAAATGAAATGTCTCAAGTCTTCAGAGAGACCGTATTTTTTTGGTTCACACATGCAATAAGTTTGTAAGTTTGTATTTTATTTTGTTTGGATCAGAAATATATTGACATTGACAAATAATCAAAACGCGTGATGCAATTTTAAGTAGTTTAAGTTTAATTGTGATGGTGAGAAAAATTGGGAGGATTTGTATGTAATTAGCTAAGAGACCTTGTCAATATTAGATAATTAATCGAGAATTGAGAGAATTCATGTCTCTGTGTGTGTGTGTGTGTGTGTGTGTAAAATGTATGTGTAAAGTGTTAGAGATTTTAGAGGGGATAATCTTACTTTGGGGCCACATCACTCCCTTGTTGCATGACCGATCCCCAATTGTGCCAAAGAGCATTGGACATGGTCAAATCATTCTCTAATTCTGTTGGCTCGGACACGCAAGGATGGGGATTTAACCATTGCAGAGGGCTTATTCTAAAGATCACAATGTGAATTTGGTATACAGTTTCCTTTGAACATATTCAACACTTCAGACTTGTCATATTTCAAAAATCCAGTTTTTTTTAAAAAAATCTACACGAAAAAAACTTTCTCCCCCAAAACTCCCGTAATTTTACCAGTAATTTTCATTATCATTGAATTCATAGTTGGTTTTTTTTTTAATCCTTCATATCTGTAAATCTCTGAAATTATACAAAATCGGACTTTCCTCTCATTTGAAGTATTTGAACAGGTGGAAAGAGAACGGAGTCAATGCAAAGTACATGGATATGTACAATAAAAGATACAATGACGTTTTTTCTTCAAAATACAAAAATATAATTGAAAAATATAGAACTTTCAGCTTTAGTATTTCTAATATCTACTTTCTTAGTTCGACCATAAAAAAAAAACTTTCTACATCTACATATATTATTATCTATGTATATACGTTTACGTTGAGAAACTCTGAAAATATACTTGTTGTTCTGTACATACATAAATGGGAGAGAGACGTTTAGAAAACCCCTGCAAAGACGACTCCCATTATTATACAGCCACAAAATACACATGCAGGTCAAAGGTCAGGCAGGTCAGGCAGATCAGGCACGAGGATCACTCAAAAGAACATGACAAATAAGGCATCAGCATCAATCACCAGAATTTCACTTGCATATATACTTATATATAGGCTCATATGAGAAGGATAGAGAAGCTTTGAAAACAACTGTATACACGAATATAAAGAAAAGTTATATCTGAAGCCGCCTAAAAATTCCTATACTAAAGGACTAAAAAAGCAACACTTTTTTTGCTTTCATCAGATTTTTTTTCTTTTTTTGTCAAAATGGATTTGCGTCTATGACTAAAATGAGATAAGCAGTTTCAAAAGTCTAACACCAACGAACACCACGAAAGAGAGAAGAGACTCATAATTCAAATATATGTGTAATGTGTAATGTATTATTTCAAAATTTAAATTAAATGATGACGAGAATGACTAAAAAGAAAAACTAAAGCTAAAGAATATAAGAAGAAGAAGAAGAGAGTATTATTAAATGAGTAATACTTTGGCGCGATGTCGGAACCCTGTTGCATGATACTGCCTAAAGTACAACAATAAACATTTCAAACAATAGAATGACAATAACAAAAAAGAAACACACATCAAGTTGGTTTTTTTTTGTTTCGTTATTAAACTTTGTCTACATGGACAGATTTTCTATAGATTATATTTGCTACAAAGATTACATGAAACAAATTATGTATTTAAATCAAATTTTTGTTTGTTTGTTTTTATTTTTTGTGTGAAAAAAGGTTTGTAAAAAAAAAAGTTACCAATTGTGAACCACAAGCTATTTGGCAAATGCAGTTGCAGTTCCAATTCTTCCGGCTCTTGAACACACGGGTGAGAATTCAACCACTCAAAGGGACTTATTCTTTTCGTGTTTTGGTTTTTTGGTTTTTGACAAAAAAGGGAGTGTTGCACAATGGTTCAGTTTTCAAATCAACAAATAATCAGAAGAAGAACACAAAATGAATTATGTACACCCAATTTTCCTGTACCCGCGACAAACTTTCCCTAGAACTTTTTTTCCATTTCGATTTATTATCGAGTTTCCCCCTCCATGAATTAAATTAACTTAACCTTCTCGCATGTTTTACTTGGAGTCCGAACAAAAAATTAATGCTCGATTCATTCAATTGTTTGAGCACAAGAGGCAAGCAACGAAAATGCATGATGATTCATCGGTGAGATATATAGCAGGAAGCGTACAAATGAAACAAAAAAAAAGACGAAAAAATGAAAAAATGCAAAAGAAAAAAAGAAGAAAGAGAGAGAAAGCATAAGAAGGTTGGAGAGGGTTTCAAAAAATTAACGAACGATCAGTTGTCAGTGAATTTTGTTTTGTTTTATATGTGCGAAAGGGATTTGGTTTGGTGTTCAATTTCAATAAGGAAAATCCAGAAACAACAAATTTTTTTTTTTAGAGGACTTCCAGACACTCGTATGTAAAAAATCTGGAACTCCCTCTGTTTTTTTGTCTACTGTGGTTTTTCTTTCACAGTTAAAATATACATATATCTGTACTAAAAACAATTTGTTTGGTTTTTTTGTCATCGTGAGAATTTGGTGCTTACTTTGGCAAAATGTCACATCCCTGAGCCATAAGTGATCCGATGGCGAACTAACACAATCATATACATTATAGAAAAAATGAAATTGTAGAAACAATTGTGGGGGGAGGGGAAACGAGTGATTTGTTTTTGATTTTGATTTTGATTTTTTGGTGAAAAACGTCAAATGTGAAAAAAATATATATGGTAGAAATTTTACCCAAAGAGAGTTGATCAAGCTAAACTGATTTTCGAGAATCTCTCCACAATCTTTGCTGCAAGGTGGTGGCTCTTGCCATTCCATTGGTGCACACCTTTTTTCAGTGGAAAATATATATGGCACATGTGCACACAAAAAATGCTCTCTCAATAAAATATGTTGTTTTGAATTGTGATATGTAATTCTTTTCCTTGACATAAAAATGGAAAACTAAAGTAAAAATTCTATGAAACACTTTGTTCCCATTCTTCCATTTCCATCCTTCATGACATTTCATCTCATATAATTTGAACTGAGAAAGAACCGAGAGAAGCGTAAAAAAAAATATACATACTTAAGTATAATTGAAACGATAAAATATCTGTAATGATACAAATATTTGTGTATAGATATCAAACTATATAAAAGTACAAAAATTGAAACGTTTAATGTAAAAGTCATCATGTCTAAAATGCCTACAATGTCTAGTCTAAAATATTGTGAAGGAATGATGCATATATTTACGTAAATTAAATTATTTCTACTGATGGAGTCGTGTGTGTGTCGTTGCAAGAAATTGGGGAACGCGGATGAAAGCTGTGCTCATAAAAACCTTTTACGAATTTAAAACCCATATTTCCCATATCGTCTGTTAAGTTCACAAAGGAACTATAACGATTTTCCTTAATTTGCGGAAATGCGACTACTGCGTCCGTTTTTGTGGGTAAAATTCTGAAAAAATTCAGGGTGACAGAAAAGGTCATGGCAGACAATCATGTCTCAAGACCCAAAGCTCCATCTTGAGCCATTTGACCTTGGCAGCAGGTCAACGAAATTAAGGAAAATAATTATAGTTCGTTTGTGAACTGAACAGACGATATATTTCACAACTCCACCATTTACTATTTTCTACCGCAATACAAACAGTACAAAAATACAAAAGTACAGAGTTAAATATCATGAGCAATACACGAACAATATTCAGATCTGACTACGATTTGTTTCTATATGTATAATATATTATATAAATGTACGCATTTGCAAAGACTGACAGATTTCAAAGCAGTTCAAATCAAAGAAAGAAAGAGAAAAGATAGTGGTTTTTTTTGCTAATAAAATGAAAACGTACAGCAGCTACTTTGAAAACAAAAGAAATAATCGACTACGTATAATTTTCCCTCTCCAACCAATTAATAATTTCACGATTTCCTCTCCAACGTTCAAGATTTGCATCAAATGTCCGCATTAAATTGCATTGAAACATGAAATGCGTTTTAAAATAATCACACGTGTGTTGTGTTATTATTTCGAAACGGGCCTTGAAAAAAGTTTTGAGATTGTCTTTACACTGTCAAGTGAATAAATTTAATTGAACATTGAAGAACTCTGAAAAGTTTCCTCGTTTCCTAACTGTAATTTCAACACGGAAATATTGTGTTTGCAAGTGTATTTTGCGTCCTATATTTCATTCGTTTTTAATTCAATTTGGAAATAACTATATATATATATATACGATAGTAAGAAAAAACTGTAGAGAAAATATATGATGAGTCACGATTACATTGATATAACTCAACTGGAATTTGATAATTAATCATATAAAATGAGGATAAGTATAGTTAAATGAGCGTTTTGTTTGATAAATTACCTGGCGAGTACGAAAAGAATGAGGGAGACACCCAAATAAGCGGTGGCCATGTAGATCCACACATCAATATTAAAGGGTTCGAGGAAAGAAAAAAGTGAAGGAGTGGATTTGATTGGTTTCTTGTACAAAATACTAATGCCCAAGTTCATAAAAGGCATTGTGAAGTCCAGGGTCTTCTCTCGATCGTGAGTAATGGTCATGTCACCTGGAGAGAGTCCAAGAAGATAATTTGTAATTATATTTAATTCTAAATTAATTTAAATTTAATATAATGTCATTTATCCTTGGAGTTCCGAGCCAATCCATGGAGAATTCACCCTGCTCCATAATATCTGTATATAGAATGAATGCGTCTTCATCTTCACCTATGCCAACGTCTGCAACCTGTCAATTTATTACACAACTGTCCTTATTATTGTTCTCTTCTACTCACTCCTCTCCCCCCAAATACATTTGGAACAAACTATATACGGTTACAAATATGTATAAACGAGAGAGGAGTTCATATACCCAATTACAACCACACTTTCTCTCTCGCCTATATATTAACACGGACATGTACGTGCACGTGTGTACAAGGAAGGGAGAGAGAAAACTGTGAAAACTTTTCCCGTCACGACTCTCACCACCTTTTACCATACTTTCTCCGTCGTCTTTTCACTTCCCGAATTTTTTTTTTTGTATGGAGCGACAGTGCCAGGAGATAAATACCATATGTACAGGGCCATTCCCACTGACTCATCATCTACAATCTATAATGTATCTTTGGAGTTAGCTTTGAGAACTCTCTAACTCAATCCAATCGAGAGAGAGAGAGAGACGAAGAGGAACGAGATGAATTACGATCGTCATCTACTCCAAATAGACTTTCACTAGCTTTTTTTGGCTTTGACTTTGGATTCACATGGTTTGCGGGTGAATAGAGATAGAGAGAGTGAGAGAGATTAGATTCTAATAAACTGTAATGAATGAGCTTTCTCTCATTTCCTTCACGTAATTCGTCGATGAGATGGGAAATCCTTAATATATCTTGGGAATGCCCAAATTGTCCCTCCTCCTTTTCGCGAATGACATTGGAGAAAGTATTGGTGAAAGGTGAAGCATTCACATGCAGAGAATGTCCAAATTGTAATGTAATAAATAAAAGTGCATAAGAGGAAAGGAAAAATGAACTAACGCCTGCCAACACATCACCTATGACCCCGTCCCACCCATATTTACTTTTATTGTTGGGACTTCCGTAACTTCCATCTGCCGTCTCTATAATTTCATATTTAAAGTAAAGAGTTTCGGCGAGTAAATCCAGCAAATCCAGCGCATAGCCTTCAAAAGTTCCATTTGTAACGATGAAATACGGATGACTCTGTGCGTACACGGGATCACGACAATCCAAATCAAATTATGGAGATGTTGAAAAATCTGTATAAGTGGATTTCTTGGAGTTTCAGTCCCCCCCCCCCCCACTCCATGTTTCTTTTACTCACTTGTTTTGTGGACACGATGAGCGTTTTGTTCCGAAGATCCTCTTCTTGGAGTTTCAATGTTTCATTTCGCGTTCGAGTCCACTCAAAATGTTCTTTATTTCGATTTGGACGCGAATCCCACACTCCAATTTTTGCCAGTCCCTATATATAGATTCACAAAATTTGCCAATTTGCCAATTTGTTTTAGAAAAGACGCTCGCAAAACGTTTGAATAAAAGATATGCAAATGTTAAAATGTGCAATTACTTTTTGAGTTAATTCCATGACATCCAAGTGGAAATTAGACCGAAATCCAGCACCATCAAATTGTACAACTCCCGTCAGCCCTTGAAATTGTATCTATTTAAAAAAGTGTGTGTAGCAAATACGTATGATTACACAAAACTGCATATTTACAAATGAGAGAAAGAAAACAGGGGAAAGGACAAAAAGGGAAATGATAAATATATAATCGGAAGTGCGGGGAAATGATGAAAAAACAATTTGCTTTTAGCTTAGTACAAAAGTGTTGGCTACCTTTTTGAGGACGTCAAGGAGGAGATGGCCTTGCTTCCAAGTCTCCGTGGGATTAGCTGGATTACAATTAAGTGACTGTGTGGAGAGGGTTCCCCTTTGGCTAAGGTCCAATGCTTGAAGTGCTCTTCCATACAACTCTATGGCATCATATATCAACGCTGTCTCCGTCTGACAAAATCAATTACGCTTATGTATATATACACACACACACGTATACACATGCACATGTGTTTCTAGAGAAACGTACATTTTTTCTCTCACACACAATGACTACGCACACACACACACACATGTACAATACATGCTTAGAGTCCAACTTAAAATCCATTGGCCAAAAAAGAGCCAAAAGAATTACTCGCTCTCGACCAAAAGAGAAAGTCGCGCTGTCCATCGAATGGAAATCCAAATGAAAGTTATTCTTTTGGTTCGTACATATATCTGTATCCATCGTACGTGTGTGTGCGTGTGTGTGTGTACTTGACTCGGGTGTAAAAGTAGAAACATGAGAGTACATTTCTCCCACCATCACACACAATGCAGAACAATCCAATATACACCAGCAGAGTACCCGTCGCTTCGCGACGTCTTTTGCCCCATTACCCCAAATTTAACTGTTAAATCCCTTACCAAATGTTATGTTTTTCTTTACAAAAATTCATTCATCTGTTACAAACTAAATTTAGAAGATAAGAATTGCGCTCGCGCCTTCAAATTCCCAGTCCCGTAAAAAAGTAACCAAAATACAACTTACGCGCTCGCGCTTTAATATTATTAGTCCCCTTAAAAGGGAATCAATACTGACATATGCGCTCGCTACGCTCGCGCTTTCATGTTCCCTTCAAAAAGGATTTAGATCATGGAATTCATTGTGGAATGTTCTGTCTTCGTTTTGGCCTCTGACCATTTAGACATTTGGACATTTTGACCTCGTTTGATAACATGAATGCACAGGATAACGGTCAGACAACTTTGATGTGATACGTATATCGTCTGTTAGGTTCAAAAACGAACTATAATTATTTTCCTTAATTTCGTTTGACCGGGGTTGACCTGTTCTGGAGGTCAAAGTATTAGAGATGGAGCTTTGGGTCAAGCGACATTATTGTTCGTCAAGACCTGATCTACAATAATGTCGCTTGACTTAAAGCTCAACTCGGACAAACGAAATTAAGGAAAATAATTATAGTTCGTTTTTGAACTTAACAGACGATATTATGATGGAGCGTTGTAGAGATTGTAGACTGTAGGGCAGTGTGGAGAGAAAGTCTGAGAGAAAGAGGGAAAGTCGACACACTACTTGAGTGTCCCTTTCTCTCCCTTTACATTCCTGGATTTGGATTTGAGTTCGAATTCAGATAAAACAAATCGGTATGTCTGTGTGTTGTGTATGTAGATGTAGATGTAGACGTAGACGTAGAGTGTGGAGTGTGGAGTGTGGAGTGTGGAGAGTCGTCCAGTGGCTGGAGTGACCCTCATTAAAATCTGGTCCATAAATCTAATTTATTTCCTTAATGGCTTCCAGACCGTTTCTTCAGTCAGCACCACAAATGAACCCGCGCGCCGTCACATTACTACACAATGACTCAACCAACTCCTACAGCTGTACTTAGTACATACACATTTTACACATACATATTACATACACAAATACACACAGTCCCCAAAACCCAAACACAAAATCCAAAACCAACAATAATAATCCTCTCGCTCCTTTGTCTACAGTCTCTATACACTCCACAGTCGACAATCCCCAACCAAATTCCTTTATTCTCTCCTTCCTTCATCCCACAACCAACGAGAAGTGAAGCTGGCTCTTGATTTGAATCCCCAAACAAAAATATATCTACATCGCGTGGTGGTGGGGAATGGCGAGTGTCTTCTTCATAGGGAAATCTGTGAGAGTTGTCCAATCCGCAAAAGGCGGTGCGGAGCTTAGTAAGCTGAAATAAATTCTCTAATTTTGCTTACTTTACAACTAAATACCCTTCACCATTGGAGAGCTTAACTGTTGTATTAGCTCACAACGTATTTACGTACAGATTACACGACCACGAACACTACAATCGTAATAATAATAATAATACTAGTAGTATCGTAGTAGTAGATACGATTAGCTAATCAATTCCATTTCATTCTAGATATTTGAATGGACTCCTCTTGCTGACCGTGTAAATTCTCACAACATTCCATGAATTATCTGCAGCAGAATTTCCATATTAATTTTTTTGCAAATGGGGGACTCGCAAAATGCGGGTGTTGCTAATGTACTTCCACACGTTTTATCTTCTCAACTCATAACCCATTTGTATTTATAATAATATGTATTTGTGTAGTTTGTATATCTTAATTTGCTTGGAAATACCTTGAGCATGCCACGGGGGAGTGGAGGGATGGGTTCACGATGTCCTTTCATTGACGAGGGCATTTGAACGGGTGGTCGATGACGATTCCTGGAGGATGATGGGACTGTCTCATCAATGTACATATCGGAAGTAGCAGATTTCTCTTGGAAGCCAAAATCCACAAGATTTTGCCATGATTTGAGAATGCTCGACGTTTCCGGGTGGTCTCGGTCCACCATGCGGAAAGCCGTGATATTTATGTCTCCGAATAAATAACTGTCAATATCGATGGTTTGAATATCCTATGAAAACAAAACAAAATCCATATATACATGTACTCAAATTCTCTTCTGATATTTTATATATCTGTACATATGTGGCTCCAGCGCATGTTTTTCCTTTCCGGCATATCGAAATTTCTCAACCAAAAAAAAAAAAAAGACAGGTTATTTGATTTGTGTATGGGACGACTTACAAGGGACGTAATAAAATATCGATAATTTCTCATCATGCCCACTTGACTCGCATGCTCAAATATCAAGGGCAACTTGGAACTATCACAATCAATTATGAGGCTGTTGATGTCCGTCTGCATCCGGATCTCTTTAAACAAAGGCCTGTGAGAGAAACACACACAAAAAAAAAAATAAAAAAAATACCATATCCATTAAAATTAAATTTACTTGTAAATCCTCATGAAATACGATAGGATTTACTTTAAAATATTTCATGATAATGATAATGAGATAGCTTAAAGAATCCTTGAATGATTGTACTACCGATAGTCCTCTCCAGGCGGTAGCTGTTTCACAGTGGCTTGCCGACTCGCCGGATGAGAGGATTTGAGAATATCCTGGAGTCGCACTAAACTCTCGTTATTCTCATAGATGACAACGTAACGATTCCAACCCCAGGCGTCGATCAGATCCGCATATGCCTACACACAATTTCATTTACTATATATATACATAATCATTCCCCCTTTCAAATACTGATAAATCACAACTATCTCTATATCACAACTATCTCTATATCCTCCAAAAAAAATTAATTCACTTTCATCACTTTCTTTTGTATTCATTCTACTTTCTTTATCATCTTTCGATTATCCTCATTTTCATTTTCATTTTCATTCTCTTTTTCTCATCCAATATTATTTTTATTTTTATTCTCCCTCTTCCTCTCTCTCTCTCTCTCTCTCTCTCTCAATTCCAACCTTGGAAAGAAAGAGTCTCGAATGCACAAACTCAGTTGGCTCTTTGTGACGGTGGAAAAACTGTTTTTAAATATTCTACGTTTCGCTCAGGGAAAACCCCCTCATTTTTATTATGATTTGGATTCCGTTCAAATTCCGTTGGTTGTTGAATGGAGAGACGGAGGAGGGAAAGAACATCTGCAACTAACAATAAGACGTGAGAAGAAACCAGATGAATGAAGACAAATATGTTAATTCAAGAATCCTACACAACCACAACCACACAACACAACTCCTTGTACTTTCTCTTCTTGTACCTTGTCTCTTTCTCTTCCTCTCTCTCTCTCTCTCTCTCCCTACGGTTATGATTATTATTTCTCTGCATAATACAGAAACACAATACGCTGTAGGCCTATCTGTATTGTTCACCAAACAAGATAAGGAGGAGAAAAGAGAAAAAGGGGGGGGGGGAGGGGGGGAATGTGTGTTCTTCCTCTCCGTGTGCACTAGTTTTTTTGACTTTTCATTTTCCCTTTTCCCTTTGGGTTACTTGTGGAATAAAAATATCCTACCCAATTTTTTTTTTTTATCTCTACAGATTTGAGATTTGAGGAATTTTTTGTGTGAAGGGAACGGAGGGAAACCAAATTGAAGTTGACCTGGAAAAACCTCAACGTTTTTTTATGGATTTTCGCCTAGTACAGACTACATACGTTTATGATGTAAAATTTTGGATTGTTAGTTATTTGTGTGGGTGTGGGATGAACGGAATTTCTTGTATTTCTTGTATCTATATTTGAATGTTTTGTAAAGGGCATAAAATACACAACAAAAACAACAACAAGTGAGTCCAGAGACATGGAGAGCTGTCAAGGAAATCATCATCATCGTAATCATCGTTGTTGTTGTTGTTGTTGTTGTTGGAAGAGAGAAACGTGTGAGGGTGGGAAGTAAAGATGTTGGGATTTTTATCCGTGACGACTAAATACAAATACATACATCGACCGTCGACTACTCTAAATTCTGTCCGGTTCCTCTTTTCCGCCTTTCTATTTTCTACTCCTCCTGTTCTTGTTCTTGTTCTTGTTGGGGACGTCTGACAATGAGTCTTTGGTTCTCTGGTTCTGGCTTCTTTCTCGGGAGCTGGTGAAAGCCAAAGTCTTTTGAGGCAGATGACAATCGTCCAGAGAGCGTGACCAACAAGGAATGAACACAGAAGAGCGACAGGGCTAAAAAAAAAGCTAAATAAAAAAGTGAGTTCTCTCTTTCTCTCTCTCTCTATTTCTCTCTCGCTCTTCTTTTTCTCGTCCTTTCTCTCATCTGTCGTCTGTGTGGTATGGTGTGTACTTTTATATTTACTTGAGAGCCTTTTTCATCTGACCATTTCACTTTCATTCCTTCCCAAGAACAATTCAGTGGGTTTCCTATATATTTTCTATTTTATATTTCTATACTAGAAAATCTATAGTTTTTTTTTGTCCTTTTCCTTTTCCTTTTTCTATTCGTATATATTTGTAAGGCATTTTGCCATTTGTTTTTCTATTTTCTCTGTTTTCTCTACTACTTTCCTCTTCAGTTAATCTCAGCTTGGAATTGTACAGACGCCCACCCACAATTATTTTTTGCACACACACACGCATGTGTAAAATGTAGGTCATTCTTGTGAACACATGCAAACACACAAAGTTCCAGCCTCGAAATTAGATATTATCATCAATTATTGTACTTTACATACGTATGAATATACATATATATATTTGACTTGATGTCCGTCTCATTGCCTGTCGCAGGCAAAGGATATTATTATATTATTAAATAATACACTCAAAATATTTAGAGTGCACAAACTAGTCATAAAAACAAGGATTGAAGAGGGATCTTGAGTTTGGAATATTTATTATTAGCTTGTAACATTTTATTGGATGAGATGGAATTTGGAATTTGGACATTGGACATTGATTTGATGATTTTATTTTATTTTATTTTATTGGGGGGCGGGAAATTGCAGTAAGAATATTATTATGGGACTGATTGGGATTCAAAACCCAATTGAACTTGGATAAAAGTGGGACAGAGACAGAAAATACAGTAAAACGCTGGGGAAACCTTTGAGTACTTTCACTACTTTCATTTTCATCTCTCTCTCTCTCTCTTTCTGTGCTTTCACTTAAAAAATTTTGACCTACTTTCCCGTATGTTTACTTGAACAAAGTTCAACTCTCGGCGCACTTAGGATTGTGTCTGTGTGCTTATCTGAAATCAGTGGGGGAAATCGACATTGGACAAATCAGATGAAGTTTGTGAAGGACGACGATGAAGACGATGAAGACGATGACGACGACGGAGGAGAAAGTAGTATAAAAGTGAAAGTATGATGTGATATTAAATTGACGAGAGCCATTTAATCTTGAGTAAAGTACTTGACCCACCAACGCCCACGTCAACACGGCACAACCGACAGACGTACTACTAATCGAAAAGTTGGTCCGGACTATACTCCATCGTTGTGTGAAGAGTCTTGAGAACGAGAGAGAAAGAGAGAACGAGAGACTTGAAAGTCTATTGGCCATTGACAATTGACATGGCATATGAGATGATCAAACAACGTTTCATGTCCAAACATTGAACATTGAACATCCAAAACTTGTTTGTTTGTACTTTGGCTTATAGAGCATATAAACATGGAGATGATGTGTAATATCTTGGGTCATCCATAACTCATATGAGATAGAGAGAGAGAGAGATGACGGGAAAGTGGAAACTTGCAGGATCATGAGTCCAGATTGACGTGGAACAGATGATCAAAATTGAGATGAAAGTTTTTCAACAAGGTCTTTTTTATCGTACTTGTTTCTCATCCTTTCATGTCTCTCCCCATTTTATTAGTACGAATTTTTCTTCTTTTTTTTAACCCCATTTTGTTTTTCATTTTGAATTTTGAGAGAGGGCTCCTCAATTGGTAGAATCCTTCAAGTTTTCACGATTTCCTTTGTCAAGCCTTCAATTTCAATTTCAATTTCAATAGTACCAATAAAAATAAGTGCATGTAATTGGGGACATTTCAAAGTTGAAAGTTTGTCGTCCGTCTACTGCAACAGCAGTAATTGGGAGAGGGAAAGTCTCAACTTTTTGTAGCCACTAACCTTCCCCTACCGCACTTTCACTTTCCTCTCATAAAAACTTGTGCACCGAGATTGTCAATTGTCAAAATCGTCCTTCAAATATTGGCAAGTAGTTTTTTTTACTATATAAGAATTGAAAAAAAAGTGTCCTGTGGTTGAGGATATCAAAAAAAAATGCTCAGGATCAGTCAGGACGAAATGCCATCGAACATGACCATGGAATTTGGATAGAGTTAAAAAAAATCTGTTTCCAAAAAAAAGACATACTTATACACCGTTTGTGTGGGTAGTTTTAACGGAGGAGGAAAGTTTTTTTTTTTTTTTTATTCCTATTGACTATAGAAAATTTAGTCGCTTGAACTCTCTAAAGAATTCCTCCCAGCGTCCAAGAGTCCAGTTGAATATAAAATATGTGAAAACTTGTGGAGAATCTAAACACATCTATACATATATGCAAAAAAAAAAACTTTTCCACGGTTCAACTTGTAAACTATTTTCGTCCATGTGGAAACAACAAAAAAAAGAGCAGAGGAAGTGAATCCCAAGTCTTAACTACAGGCAAAGCGAATAGTGAAACTGCAAGGGTCAGAGAAGACCAATGGTCAATGTGAAAACATTACAACACGTATTTCCCAAATACACCTACATCACACATCAACTCTCCATTTTTTTGTATTTCCATCTGGTTTTTTTTTTTCGGTAGGAAAACACGACGAATAGAGAAGATGCAGAGAGAAACCGGATACATAGAGAAATTTCCTCAAGTCGATCCGGAAAACTTTTCACTATCGAGTATAGAGCCAAGTACAAAAAGAGAGAGAGAGAGAGAAAGATAGAGAAGGCAAGCTGGATCAGAATCAGATACAGATCAAAAAAGGAAGAGGAAAATCTTCTGCCTCGAGTACAGATACGGATATACCATGGATTGTGGATGGGAACGGAGGTTTGAGGTTATCAACTTTCACCAAACAGATATAACGGATAACGGATGGAATGGAAGAAATAGTGGAGATTCCTCACATCGTATAAAAGATTATACTTTATTTTATTCGAGCTGAGCTATAACCAAACATTCCGCTTCAGCTTCTACTCCTTCTCCTTCTCTCTCACTCTCTATAGTTTTTCTTCTTCTTCCTTGACTTTCTCTTTCGCTTCTCGGCTTTTTTGGTATGTTGAACAGACAGAGCTGAGAGCTGAGAGCTGAACACACGCAACTTTCTACCCCAAACTTGAACTTTCTCCTCCGTCTTTTTTCCCCCTGTCACTTGAGTCTGTCTGTAGATATACGAACGAACGAACGAAGGGAGAGAAATGACTCTATATCATTCTTTCACTTCTCAATCGTTGACTTTCCTTTGGCGGCTTTCTCCCTCCGACAAAGTACGTGTGTGCATGCTCCAGTTGTTGTAAAATCCAACTAATATACATACGCACATAATTTGTGTGTGCGTGTGTATGTGGGGGGAATTTCTCGGGCCGTCCGAAGTCTCAAGTCAAGTAGCGTGAGTGGAAATCTACAAGTCTCAATGTGGCTGTCAGAAAACTATGATCATGATCAACAATGTCCTTTGTCTCATCTCTTATCTCATCTTTCACACACGCACTCACACACACACACACACACAGTTTCTCTCACTCTGTCTCACACACACATACACACACGCATTTGTAAAAACGCACATATTTTTTTTAGCCTGGTTTTTTCACACCAACTAATTCTAACGCCCCATGACTCATCCACATATGACTTGACTTACGGGATGTGAGGGAAAGTTCTTTGTCAAATTCAAATTCCGAATCCTTAAGCCCCGCAATAAATATTAATAATTTTTCCTACTGTTCAACTTTCTCTTTCCTCGCTATATTTTTTACTCTATCCATCTCTTCCATCTTTTGTTCGTTCTTACTGCTGCTTTCACTTTTTCCCCTTCCACCCAATAGAATTTCTATGTTCAGGAACTCGTAATACAATCGTCCCAGTTTTTCTCAAGATTAGTTTTTTTTAAATGTGAATTTTTTTTTCTTCTCAATCTCAAATAAATATTGGGAATGAATATAAAAAAAAGTTTATGGAGAGAGGGAGAAAGATTTCTTACCCGACTGAGTGTGGCTGGATGTGGGTAGAGATTGACGAGGAAACTTCCACGGGTCGTTCTGTAGTCCCATTTAGTTTCTAAATGGGGAACTTCAAGGACATCACATACGGATTGAACATGGCTGGATGTGGATGGACTTTGTGGTCCTAAAATACCAGCTACACCCTCCTTGAGGAGTTGACATACTACACACAATTCACAATTCCCCGGGGGTCCAAACATTAAGATTTTGGTCATCATGATTCATGCATAAACATATTGACTATATACTGGAAAATACAAATTGTGATGGTGTGATTTCTTGTTTTTGTCTGTATTATTTGTTTTATTTTTGAGGGAATGACAGGAGAAATTGGGGGAAAGGAAATCTGGATTTTATTGAATTGTTGCTGTGTTTTATTTTGTGACTTGTTTTTTTGCTTTTTTGGAATCTGGATGTGAAAAAAGGAAGACGAGGAGGAGAGTGGATTTATTAAATATTCTCAAGCTGTCCACAAATAAACATGAATTACTCGTCCGTCGTCAGTTCGTCGAGTTGACATGTAATGTCTAACAAAATGCAAAAATGTATACAAATAGACAGCGCCGTTCCTGGAGGTTCTTTGAGCCTTTATTTTCTTTCTTATCAAATGACGTGACTACAGATATTTGTGTTGGAGATTGTGATTGAAGGAACCCCCAAATAGTCTCACGACTCTGGAAAAATACGGATTTGAGCAGTGACAGTAGAGAAATAGATTAGAGAGCCACACGAAATGGTCTCTCTCTTTCTCTCTCTCTCTCTCTCTCTCTCTCTCTCCCTTTCTCTCCATTCTGCTAGTCAAAATATGTCAAATGGTATTCACCATTCACATCCAAATTCCAAAGATGACGACGACAACAGCTCTTTCACCATACACACAAAAAAAAGATGGAGAATGAAGAATCCTCTTGAACATTTTTTTTTTTTTATTGAATGTTCAAGCAGAGTAGTGAAGCAAGAGAGAGAACGTTAGGAAATCCTCCCTTCGATCTATCGCCCAGTCAAATTTACATTGACAGATGCGTATTCCAGGATTTACGAGGAAATGCAAAATTCAAAATACATACGCTCAAAATACCTACATGCATAGCAGTATGACCTTTGCATTTATTTCTGTCCTATTGAGTACATTGAGAAAGAGGAGACGAGACGATCCGATCCATTGGAAAAGTGGGAAAGTCCACAAAACATATAGGGATGATGATTTTAATGTATCTTAAGAATGTGATTCATTCAAGTTTTCTCCCCATCGCCTTTTTAGCTTTGGCTTTCTCCTCCAGCGTTGAGAGTTGAGCGTTGAGAGTTGAGAGTCGGCAGTCTGTGTTTGTCCCGACAATTCTTCTTCTTCTTCTTCTTCTTCTTCTTCCTAGTCAAACTCCACACACGCCGCCGACTTGAGGAAATACCATTCCAAATTAAGGATGCCAGATCGAGCCTATGAAATTTCCCTAAACACTACAGAGAGCGGACGTACATACAAAGAATAAAGAATATCCTCCCCCGTCTATGGATATACAGATTCAGATTCAGATACAGATATCAGTAGACTCCTCGCATTCACTCTCTCTTCTCGTATTTATAACGTATAACGGTATAACGTACAGCTCCCTCCGCACTCTTCTATCATCATCATCATACGGAATTTGCAAGTTGAAAATATCTCTATTCCAATCTCCATGTTCGCTTCACTAATCGATTGACATCTCTTTCTTCCCGTTTTATTGCCTCTTCATTTCATTTTCAAGAGACACACACACACACCCACACACACACACATGAAAACGGCACTTGACTGTATCCGACGACAAACTTTTTACCGGCCAACAGTCACCGTCACCGTCACCGTCAGAACTAAAGACAACTCTCGAAAGCTCAAGTGACTCAAGTTTCTCTCGTATAAGTTTCTCAAGGACAGATCTGAGGATTCTGTTCGGTTTTTTTTTCATATTTTTCCCAAGTACAAAAAGACCAAAATGCCGTAAAATTCATATCATTCATATGTAAGTATGTCTTACGATATACAAAAAATTCTTCTCGACTTTCAGTGGAACTAAATGACAGAAAATAATTGTTAAACTGTGATTTTGCTCACTAAAATCGTTGCATTATTGCCACATTTACGATATTACGTACAGGAAAAATGTTCTGTGTACGTGAATACACGAATTTAAATGATTAAATGAGATTTCCTCTATAATTGAACATTTAATGGTCCATACGAAATGGAAATGAAAAGCATATGATTCATTCGTCAAAAGTGTGATGTGAATCACTGGTCTTCACTCTTCATCCGTTTCCCTTTGTTTACTTGTTTGTTTGTTTGTTTGTTTCCATACTTTCCTTCAAATTACTTGAGTCAAATACTCAAATTGGAATTGTATTATGGATGTACGAAAAGGGAAATCCCAAGACAAATATTTTATTTACGATATATTTGTTAAGTGTATGTGTGAGAGTCGTAAAAAACCTCTGTGGAAACTAACAATAAGCATTTTCCTTTGAAAACCCAAAAGTTGAATTCTTTCATTCGACTGGGGGTGTTAAAGTTGGAATGAAGAGATGGAGATGGAGAGAGAAAGGGAACGGACGTCAACTGTGAGGGAATTCCCAAGAATCGCACACATGTATTGAACTTTATTTGTGAGAGAGTCGAATGACTGAATGGATGGAGGGATTTTATTCAGGATTTGATTGTTATAGAACAAGGGCAGGAAAAGGGAAGAGAAACCAACTTCGCGGAAATGAAAACCAAAGAGAGCTCACTTATTTCTACGTTGTAAACTTCAAGTTTTCTCAGAGTCAAATAAAACGACAATAAAATGTCAGTCGAGAGAACTTTGCTTTTGACTCTCTCTCTCTCTCTCTCTCGTTCTCTCTGCTCTGGTGAGTTTATTCCTATTCCAATTCCTATTGGTATTGATAGTCATTCGAGCTGGTACTCGTATTTACTTGTACTGAATCTATTCAAACTGTCGCACTTTTGTGTGTGTGTGTGTGTGTGTGCATAAATAAATTCATGTTTATTTATTATTGGTCCCATAGTATTACATTATTATTATTATTTTCCATTGTATTCCCAGACATGGACGGTTTATTGCCATTGTGCATTGACATAATAAATGATAGTCTGAAGAAGAGGGAGAGGAAAAAAAATGTCCGTCTTCATACATGAATACTCATATGCTTTGTACACACGAATGTGTTGTTATTATCTGTGTTATTCCCATTCCGATATTCCAAATACAAATACAAATATACAATCCAGCCGAATTATATTTGAAAACCCCAGTGAAACTTTCCTCACAGTTTAGATTAAATTACTTTGGCAACAACTTTTCACGAGACACGAGAGGAGTGTCATCAGAGTCGAGAGGACTCTGGTTGTGTGAAGGGGAAATCTGTTGGAAATTTGAATGAGGGAAAGAGAAAGTGAGAGAGAAGTTTGTGTGTGGAATTATATTTTGTCTTTTGTACATCTTCCAAATAATGAACAAACAAACAAACAAAATATATATGGAATTATTGACTGTGAGTTTGAGTTTGCGTTTGAACTCGAGTGAGGGCATGGACTTTTGCACTCCAAGAAGTCTCCAAATGAACATGTTGCTTCTCCTCTTGTGTTTTTAACTCCCAATAAGAATTGCAAGAAACTTTCTTCCCCAATTTTGCATTGAAATTATACAATACACTAAAACTAAACAAATGTATGTTAGAATTTGTCAGAGAAATTACAAATTTTGAATTTAACTTTTGTCCATTTCATTCAAATTTCGAAATTTTGCAAGGACATTACAAATACAATATCACAACAATCCCTTTGTGTATTTTGTCAAGATAATGATGAGGAGAAAGCAATGGGATCCAGAGAGATTGACATATTGACAGAGTTTTTGGTGGGAGAGAGATGGAGAATAATTTGCAATTTGAATACATGAGCTTTCCCTTTTTCGTTTTATATATGTAAATGGAAAAACTGTAGGAATGAGAAGGATCGTGATGAGATGAGAATCGTGACCTTCCTGTCAAAGTCTCTTTCTCTCTCTTTCTCTCTCTCTCTCTCTCTGTCTCTGTCGATATGCTCAAAAGTGAAGAGCGGCTGCTGCTGCTGTTGGATTTGGATTTGGATTTGGATTTGGACATGAGACAGTTGAGACTCATCATATGAGCAACAGAAGAGAGATATTCAGCGGGTAAACGTATGAAGGGAAAAAAAAAGTCTCGAGTGAAAGTAGAAAGTGGATCAGAGTAGAAGTAGAAAACGGAGAGTTGAAGTTTGAGTTGGTAGTGCATTGGCATGCATGCAGTGGGTGAATAGTGGTTTTGGCAATGGCTTCTATTTCTCCTCTCCAGATTGCGATGACTTTTTTTAAACTCACACAAACACACGCACACACACACACACACAGACATATCTTACATAGACATCCGGATCTTGGTCTTCCCCGTACTTTCTCCCTCCAGAAATATGCATATTTGAATAAAAATTGGGATTTAAAATGAAATGATTTCTCGTCTCCTTCCCCCATCATCATCATCACATACAGACACACATTTAGCCTCTCGACCTCGTTTTTGTATGCAAGTCAGGCGACAGCGGCGGTGCTCGGGAAAAACGGGGAACGTGAAAAGCTGACAACTTTCTCCTTTCATCACCGACACACACACACACACACACAGATATATATGTACCTATATATTGTACATAAACATAGGCAGCGCTTCCATTTCCTTTTCCTTAGACTCATCGACAAACACGGGCGCACTTTCTGTTTTCTCTCTCTCTCTCTCGTTTTAGCTTTCGCATGTTGTCGTCGCCGTTGTGTCCTTGTCGTTTTGTGGCCCTGGTTGTCTTTTGGTGTGTCAAGTGAGCCCACATGTGACGAGGACAAGGAGGACGACAACATCAGATTATACTCAAGCTTATGTCTTCAACTGCTAAAAACCGAATGTATATGTATACACACAAACACATGATATAGCCCATTTCACCCCAGCACCTAAAAAAAACTAACTTTTTCCAGTACTCAGAAAAAAAGGGAACTCACTACTCACGACCACGAGAGATCCCAAATATTTCAAATATTCCACATGGTGATTTCAAATATATATTGAATTTATACTCTCAACCCGTCAACCTGAACCTCGTTTCCCCCAACCATCAAAAGTTCAAAGAGTAAAAACGAGGGAGAGAGAGAGAGAGAAAGAGAAAGAATCTCCACACATTTCCGTTCCTCTTCTAACCGAGTTTTCTCAACTCAAATAAAATGGGGAGTGACATCAGAGAAAATTGCTCTTGCTGTGTCTTTTCCCCGAGAGATGAACAACCGAAAATGAATCCAAGCCAGGATTATTTAAATCACTTCACTACATACACATTCCGTTTACATTTAAACTCTAGCTCATTTGGATGTGCCCAATTTCTAAATGTCTGGACTAAACGAATTCAAAGGGAAATAAATAAACAAACAAACCGTGAAATTGACTTTGTTTTTTTGTTTCCTTTATCTTTCACTCAATTACCACTTTCACTACTTTCTATGTTTTGTGATTGTTTGTATTTAAATTATTTAAAACAAAGAAGAAGGAAATCCTGGATAGAAAATAAAAATATTTCTCTGATTGAATTTTACATTATGTTCACTTTTGGGGGGTTGAGTCCAGTATTTTGGTATTTTTGTATAATAATAAAATTACAAAATTCCAAATACAGCTTTCCATTTCCCCTACAAAACATGCAGACAGATAAAAATGGAAATATGAAAAAGCAAAAAAAAAAAAAAACGGCATTAGATGGGCCTATGAGACAAATGTGACGACGACGACGACAAAGACGATGACGATGACGATGAGAATTCAAAGGGGAAGACACAAGAACAGGAAAAGGACTTATGCAACTTCCGACGAATTTTTTTCCCTCCTCTTTCTCTCTGTCCGTTTTTTCCTCTTCCGGTTCTCTACATTCACATTTTGTATTCGCATTCTACTTTCATCTTTCGACTTTCACCCTACATGAAAATTCCATGAACTCTCTCTTTCTCTTTCTCTCTCACTCACTCTCTGTGTGTACAGGACTTCTTCATCCCCATACAAATCCGAAATCCACATAAACACGTACAGCTATTAACTATTCAATTCTATATATTCCATGGTTTTTTTGTGTGTGCGGCGTTCCACTTGCTCGATCATCGGACCCTTTTCCTCTTTTCCTTTTCCCTTCCCCCCCCCCGTCAAACGAGGACGACGATGTTCATAAATGTTCCCACTTCTCAAGTACATGGCTCTAGATTTCTAGAATAATTTGCCATGGTAGAGAGAGCAAAAGTCTCGAGTCTCCTCCGAAACGAACAACTCGCACACACACACACACACTTACATTCGTACACACATTTCAATATTTTAATCGCACATTCAACATTCAACATCATTCCATAAACTCTGAGCCTTCCTTTTTTTCGCATCTCGTCCTTTCCACGAAAAACGAAAAGGAGAAGGAGACGAAACAAAAGAGTGAGAGCCAAAGGAAAAGGGGAAAAAAAGGACTCAACTCTCAGAACTATAGTGGAAAGTGAAAAGGGAAAAGAAAGGCAAAGAGCGGATAATCTGTGTAATGATTCGAATTAAGTACAAGAAAAATGCTCAATTGGAATCTCTCGTGGAATTCCGTTTTCCAAAGAGTCCTCTTTCACATTCCCCCTGCTGTTGAATATCCTCAATTTTTACGCACATTTTTAACGCCCTTCCCTTGATTCCCTTCAAACGAACGTTCAATGTGATTTAATTGAAAACATTGAGAAAGAGAAAAATCCAAAATCGACATGTGAATCGGGGGGGGGGGGAATTGAAATGAATTCAACATGGAAGAATTTTAGTTTATAGGGACAGAAGGGACAAAACCGAAAACCGAAAACCGAAACCCGTGAACCCGGAACCCGGAACTACCGGGTACTTGAAAAGAGAGGATGAGTCCAAGAAGAAGAAGAAGAAGAGGAAGAGCGAGTGGAAAGCAATAATGTATATAATGTAATAATGTGAAGTAGATTGAATGGGTTGTGTCTGGTTGCTGGTTGCTTGGTGGCTGGTGGGAGTGCGGGCGAACAACTAACAACTAGCAAGTAGTTTTGTGAAGATAATAGATGAATGGAGAGCCATTAGCTGTCCAATAAGACTTTATGTGTCTGCCCGTGTAATTTAAAATATATTAGTCATATCCCAATGCTCCTAAGTACGAGTTTATAAGATACCTACATCGTCTACATATATCTGTATGTATTACAAATATACGAAGCAAAGTCTCCACACTCCAACACTCGAACGAAAGTCTGAACCTCCTCACAATTCCACAATCTTCACAATATTCCCTCTCTTTCTAAATGGCAATGGTTTTTCTTTCTATTTTTTTTTTTGAAGCTCGTGAGCAGATGAAAATGACATTGCTCGAATATTGTTCAGTTTTTGCTCGACATTATATATGACGGAAGCTTCCTCTCCCCTCTTTCGTCTTCATCCTCTCTCTTTCTCTCTCTCCCTCTCTCCTTGTACATTGTCGTAATAGTAATGTGAGTTTTTCCCCGTGCCCTCCTGGAAATGCGTGAGACCGACCGACTGCCTCCTCGTAACCTATAAAACTAACCTAAGTGAAAGTACCACCATCAAACAACGAGAAGGGAAAGGGAAAATTTGCTTCATTTAATATCCTAGTGACAAGTGCAAGTTGTGTGAGAGTGCGTGGATGTGTGTGAAAGAGAGAAAGAGAGAGAGAGAGAAAGAGAGTGAAAGTGGTTGTTGCCAACATTGCAGATTTGTGTTCCCGATTGCAGTTGAGGTGTCAGACAGAGGAGGACAGAAAAGTGGTGGGGTTTGAGAGAGGAAAGAGGATGAAGATGGGAGTCTGTGCTTCTGGGGTAGTGATGTAGATAACGTGGGGAGTCAAAGTATATGGGAGAGCTAACTAAGAGGTTGTGGACATTTGTGTATGTGCGTGTGCGTGTATATGGGGAATATGGATATAAATGGTGAAGAGATTGAGGGTATGAGTGATGAAACCTTTTTTAGAGGCGTGGAAAGAGTCGCCAGTAGGCAATCTTTCCAATTGGGCACTTAGGGACGATCTGGGCAATATATTCGCATCGTTATTGACCCGCTGGACGGCATGCCGAAAGGCTGTCTCTTCATAGCGATCCCAAATGTCAAATAGCCCACCTATACATATTATATATATATACACAGTCATTTATGTATCAGCATCAGAATCAGAATCAGTTTCATCATGTAAATCACACTCAATTTTATCCGAGTCTGAGACTCCCTCATCAAATCCATTGATTGATTGTCCAATGTCCACACAGCCTAATTACTAACGCAAAGTAATACAAAATACAAACTCATTCCGCCAACCCAAATCTCAACAAAATAAAGAAAACAAAAAATCAAACTGAAGCAAACAAAAAAGAAAATAAATACTCGCATTATCTTCAATCTTCTCCAATTTATTTTATTAATGGATTTTATATATTTCAATTTGAATATCGGAATGCTCACAAATTTGAATTTCCTATGAGAAAACACAACCGATGACGGTTTTGTTTGAATGGGGGATTTAAATTAATTACTTAATTTACATTGCTAGAAATAGAAAGAATAACAAAACATTAGTCTCATTTCAAATGCGTAAACTGTTGGAAAAATGAAATGAACAAAGCCAAAAACAACTCAAAAAAACTCAAAAAAGAAAATAAATATAGCCCAAATACCGACAACGGAATATTTATCCAAAGGAAAATCTGAATTGGAATCTGAAATCCGAAATCTAAAATCCGAGTGCTGTAATTCTCCTGCTACATCTAAATCCGAATTCATCGTTAACTCGATAAATCCTCATCTTGGTCTGGGAAATCCTCACGGAAAACCGACTCTGGCTAAGTTGAAACTTGTCAAAATGGGAAATGTATACATCTATAGGGGGTGGATGGGTGAGTGGGTGGGTGGGGAGGAAGTCTCTGTAGACGACTGAATCTCTCTCTCTCTCTCTCTCTCGATCGAGTCGTCCAAGAGCCAAAGCCAAAGTCAAAGAAGCTGGAGAAGCAACACCATTCTCCCTCCATCCGCTTCACTCTTCTTCTTCTTCTACGTCTACATATCGTACACTTCCACTCGTCGACTGTCTATCCGTAGGACAATCGTGAGAGTCCGGAGAGGAAAAGGATCGGGGCTAAATAGCGTACTTGGGATGAATGGCAAGAGATTAATCCGAATTCGGTTCAGCTCTGTCCTCCACTCTTTCTTTCTTTCTCTCTCTCTCTCTCTCTCTCTCTCTCTCTCTCTCTTCTACTTGAAAACCTGCCCAATTGACAAGTCCTAGGACTAGGAATACGACTCAGGACCATCCACCATCATCCACCATCCACAATATTACATTATATGACAAGTTTTCAACCACACACACATACATACACATACACTTTTCACTTTCCCTATCTATCTCTCTCTCTTTCTTTCTCTATTCAACGATTTCACGCAGCCGGAGCTCTGTCCCAACTTGAACTAACCCAAAACTCTCGCACCACTTGAACCCCCGGACTCTGAAAGAGAGAGAGAGAAAGGAAATCTCCAGTCACTTGTGATGAAAGCTGATGTATCTTGAGCATCGTTTCATAAGGGCTCCGCTTCTCTGGAATTCAATGAGTTATTATGAGATATCGGCATGGAGAAGCATATAAAGTGGGTGTAGAGTGAAGCCCGAGAAATGATGTCAATTCCATCATGTCCTTTTTGGTCACACACGCACATACATATATCCCATATCTATGTACGTCTGGAGGAAGGCGAAGGCGAGGAACAAGGAGAGAGAGAGATGGGGTAAATTAGCTTTTATCGATTCTCTATGGCACATTAGCTGACTATTAAATGAGCACCAACTCTGTCTCTATATATAGACAAGACGACAACTAAATCTACATTAGACATACAGATCCGACTGGAGAGACTGAAGAGAAAAACTGTGTGTGTTTGTAAGCGCTCAATTCTCAATACTGTTCAAGTTGAAGTTGGAGATGGAGCCGAAACCGAAAGTGTGAAAAATGAAGGGAGAATACAAAATGACAAGATGAGAATGACACAAAGGAACCACAATCGACTAATTCACTTAGCCCAAAGCTTTCCCTTTTCCTCACTTCCTTCTCCTCCTCTTCTTCTTCTTCTTCTTTTTCTTCATCTTGTCCCTCAATCCCTTATATAAGATACTTCTATTACTTGGTCTCTATTTCATCACTGCATTACAATTATGTACACAATTACGATTAGTTTTGTGTACTTCCCCACAGACGCGGACAAAGTACCGAGAAAACGAAGTACGAGGAAATCTTTTCTCTCTCGTCCTCACATCATTTCCATTTCAATCCCGATTCGATTGGAATTCCTCTCAAGCTAACACAAAAAAAAAAATAATATCCTGTAACTTTTCACTGGGTTGGATTTTTTTTTGGATTGGATTGAATACGTCTTCATTTCGTGTAGATATTTTATTACTCTGTATAGAAAAAGTACATGACAAATGATGCATTTCAAATGAGTCCTTTCAGGATTGTTTTTTTTTGTCGAGTAATTTGTTTTAAATGGAGAACAAACTGCGTGTGGGATTTTATTCATATTAGTTAATTTCTTTCACGTGTAAATGAGACTATAAAATAAAAATAAAAATACTGTAGAACAATGGGATGAATTTGATGGATGAACAGTCGATTATTTTGACTGATGCATTTCCCATCTCATGTTGTTTGTCCCTTGTTATTTGTGATCATTGTTGGGATTTGGGATTTGACATGGGCGCTGATTCATTTTGACATTGTCATTTCCCAAAATTTGATGGTTCTTCCTCCAAATCCTCAAAGGAAATGAAATCCGAGTCAGAATAAAATATACCTACAAATAGGAATATGTAATAATAATAATAATAATAATAATAATAATGTGGAATATTCTGGAAATGTACATGTGAGAATGTGTACGTTGAGTTTGGGATTTTGGAGATGGACATGCATAAAGTGAACTGCAGACAGAGGATGAGGAGTCTGTCTGTCTGCATTATCTACAACCATATATAATATAATACTAAACTAAAAAAAATGTATAAAAAATGTAGTGGAATATGGTGTATGGAAATAGGCCATGACAAAGACCGACTCTACCCGGGGAATTTTTTATTACCGTGTATTAGTGCAAGGGGTACCACCAAAAAAATAGCATGGAAAAGGAGGGAAACCGAGGACCAAAAAAATACAAAAGGAAAGTCAAGTAAAATGTCTACTACACGATCTGTATTCTGTATTCTGTATTCTTTATCGTCTGTCCGTGTCTGTGTCCATTTTCAGTTTCATTTTCAATTGAGAGTTGAGTTGAGTTGAGTTGAGTTGGGGCACATTAGTTTTTGGGGAGGAGAGGAAGAGAGTCATAAGACAAGATGAAACTCTCTACTCAAGGAAATGTCTCCTCGTTTGCATCTCTCCTCACATAATCTCAATCTCTATATCCGAATCTCCGGGACCAATTCCGAATCCCGAATCCTCAATCCCGAATCCTCAATCCCAAAGCTCAAAGCCCAAAATATATACGAAAAAATTTAACCCCGAATCTCCGAGAATCCAACTCGATTCAATTTCATCTCTCTTTTGACTCTCTCCTGACAGCCCTCCCTCGTTCTCCATTAAGTTCAATTATATGTACATATAAAATATATTATCATCTCACTCTTTGTAATGTCTCTCTCTCTCTCTCTCTCTCGCTCTGGATAATTGAAACTGCCGCATTTATTACTTTCCAACTTGTAATCCTGTTATAATAATAAATCAGACATGTAAGTAAATAAACTTGCAATATTCTATATTCTGTGTGAGTGAGTGATGAAAACAGATGGGAAATGTCCAAATTTTCTCATCTCTCTCTCTCTCTCATAATATGAAAATGAAAACATTGAAATTGCTGCTATTACAAAGTTGCACTCGTAAATCAGTCACTCAATTTTTTTCTCTTCTTGGCCGAAAGTCCACAATAAAAAATATTTAGGCATACAAAAAAAAATTGTTAAAACATATCTATAAAAAATCCAAAAGTTTTTTCATAATACACAACAAGAAAAAAGATGAGAGAGATGAAATATACAAAAAAAATGATGATGGATTTTCATTTTGATCCCGTTCAAAAACGGAACAAAAAAAAACATGACGGATTTCTTGTAAAACTGTATATAAAATGACGAATGACGGATTTGTCTTGTTGTTTTTTATTCCTCCTTAAAAAAAATGGTAAATGCAGTTTGAGCAATGTAGACTGTAGAAGTTTTGGGTGCGTTTTTTTTGTATTTTTGTGTCGTATTAATATTTACATATGTACAAAACAAGGGAGGCGCAGATTGTATAGGATTTGAAAGGGCATTTGTATTTTTACCCTGTCTATAAAATGAAGAGAGAGCGAGAGAGAGAGAGAGAGAGAGAGAATGGGGGAAGTGGAGATGAGAGAGGCTATTCCGTTTGAATGCTTTGTGGCAAACATCCAGAATGACATGATAAAAATAAACCAAAGTCTCTTCCTCCATATACTTTATACTACTTTGCACACAAACACACATGTATGAAGATTGCACTGTCATGGACTGGAAAGGAATGCACACACACACACACACACAACTTTGTATTTGTATTTGTACACAGGAGAGAGAGCGAGAGAGAGAGAGAAAAAAAAGTCTGTGAGACGAGAGTCTATTTCTTTTAAAGTCTCTCTCTCAATTCTCAATTCTCATTCTCATTGGATTGAGAATGAAGATGAACATGAGCATCAACTTAGAAGAAGAGCCTTTTTGCATAAGCCATAAGCTCCATTTGAGTTGAATCCTGTACACACACACTTTTCACTTGCTCCTTCCACATTCCCACAATTTAACTTGAAAACTAACACGAGATACTGTATTAAATGGACGTGTATAAGAGACTTAATAATACACTTTTTATTTCACAACTAATCGGACGAACGACATGAACACATTCACATTCAAATTTCTATCTCCTTTTTTCTCTCTCTCTTCTGACTGTTTTGGACATGGAAAGTTTTCAGTTTTCAGTTATTCACAGGGAATGAGAAACAAGAAACAAGAAAGAGCAACAGAGATATGTAGAAAGCACTCAAAATCAACTTTCAACTGAAGAGTTTGGAGTCGTCGGTGGGATTTGAATGGTGAAGTTGAAGAGAGGGAACAACTTGAAATTCAAGTGGAAACCGCACGAATTACACTTGAAATGACCCTGTTAATTATTATTTGCATTTTGAAAGACTCATTATGACCCTTTTTATTAGTATCAACTTTGGCACTAATTGCCCACTCCGTCCGTCGTGCGTAACCAAGGGCGGATGAATTAAATTCTGACTATCAAACAGTACACACAGACACACACACACACACCCCTCACATTCAACTATATATCGTATTTATATTCTCCTGATATTCGTATATATCTGTACAAACTACACAGCTAAAGAAATTTACTGTCACCCAAATTAGAGTTTAAAATGGCCAGCCCAAAATTCTTTTAATCTCCAAATTACGGATGAAAAAACCCACTCAATCTCCATTTTTTTTTGTACAATGAGTTTTCCCTTTTTCCCGAACGTCCCCGCGAGACTATTTACACACATTACATTACCACGGGTACGAAAACCATGTAAATAAATTGTCATTTCGCTCCACGTTTTCCTTGTCAATTCTATAGTGTCTTGACATTTCTATCTGTACATAAATGGAAAAGATCCTCCCTCTTCCAAACCTTTTAAAAAAATTCACTCAGGAACAATTGTGTCCATAGTTTTTTCTTGTTCGGTCGTTTGATTAATAATATCTGTAAGTATCTGTAAAATGTAAAATAGCGCAATGCCAGAGTCAAAGAAATGTTGACTATCAAAAAACTCTAGAATTTCGGCTCTTTTTTTTGGCTTTTGCATTTAGCTAAGGATAAGAAGTTTTCCTAAAGTACGGTTATCTGTTCAAACCGACTGTTAAAACTCTTAATGAGGAAAATAAAAACGTTGGGAGAAAATTCATTGAGAGGAACATAGTATTAAAAAGTGTGTAAACTGTGTGTGAACTGTACACTTTTGACTTTTAACGTGACATGGAAACAGATAAATATGGTTTAATTTTCATTCCTTTTTTCTCAGGTTCCTCTGAAAAACGAAACCACCACACTAATATCCTACAAAAAACCACAACAACCCTACGGTTCCACAGAAACAGAAATTTCATTTACACCTCCAATGAAAAACAGTGTGAAAACTGGTTACAGTCAGTTAGTTATTCGTACCTCTACGCAATAATTTCCAAAAAAACACTACGGGGCTCTCCAATTCACCGTCGTCCCCATCATAAAACACTAAAGAAAACATACTGAAAATCCTCACGCTCATCTATATCATAGGAAATCATTTATTGTTGATTGAGAATCGAGAAAGATAGAAGGAAGGATATCTCCACAGATAAAACTCATATTCGCTTTCTTTATCACTTAAAAATACACGTGAGAACGTGTTGCATATGTTTACACACACTCACTCTCTCGCTCTCTCTCTCTCCAATCTCATCCTCCTCGACAGAACAGTGTGTAAGATAAGCCGAAAAGAGTTAAGAAATATCTCGGGTGCTCCACACACAGTTCCTCTGTTTGTTGTTTGTGCAAACAATTCCCGGGGATGAATGAAAGAGAATCTTTTCCCCAGTCGTCGACGACGATGCTGTATGCATTGGCATTGGCATTGGCATTGGCATTTCTACACATTTGTACTTGATATGGAGCTGACTGACTCCACATACACTGTTTTTTGCTCTAGTTCAAGTCAGTGAGCTTATACTGGTATAAAGGGAAAAAGACACCAAGAAAACTCATCCGTATCTTATATATATCTTATGGCTGGAGTGGAGTGAGGACTGTGAGAATAATGTCAAAGTTTGTTTGAAGAGGAGTTATAGCGGTTGAAATGTTTTTGAGGTTTTATAGAAGGTTTTCTCTGTTCATCCAAATATCCAAGAGATTCTCTCTTTCTTTCCCCCTTTCTTTTCTGTTCTTTTCTTTTCCCTGTCCTGACTGTATGGAGTATGGATGGACAAAGGCCTTCCCCATTTCCTCATTTCCCTTCACTCCACACTGCACAAGGAGTTATATTAATAACTAGCAGGGGGCCCGCCGCTAACGCGGCGCGTTGTGTGTCTGTGTGTTCTATAGCCATATGTACCCATGTATACAAAAAAACAAAGTGTGACCCAAAAGTATTTATAGCGCTCGCTTCGCTCGCGCTTTTCTAAATTCCATTTCAGAAGA
>JAIUND010001698.1:0-31345 GCA_034699125.1 Gisinianus flammeolus | reverse complement strand
TCCAATTCAAATCCTTCATTTCAATTACACACAAAACTCTTAAGAGTTCCCCTCTTCCCAAGATTCTATACTCTTTGGGTGCGGGATTTTCTATATAGTATATTCTCATATTCATATATTTTTTCCCTATTTTTGAACTGCGGATGCTTAATTAATTAATATAAGATTAATTGTAAATTGAATACTGAATGAATATAGACTCACGAGGTGGACTTGGAAGGCAAAAAATTTGTTCCTGCATCCGGGAAAACTAAGATGAATGCAAATAGTACAGCATTCCGAAACAAATACAAGTATGACAATGATCCTGGTAAGTCGTCCGACAACAACGGGGGAAGGAAAAACCCATCAAATGTTCACATTTTCTTGAATTTGAATGTGAATTTGTATTTCTATATATACAAATCTTTTTCTGTGTGGGGGATGAATTTTGTATAGATGGTCCAGATGATCCAATAAAAGCAGTGGGCCCGTCCTTACCAGACACAACAAGTAATCAGTATGCAGTTTTCGTGGGGACGTCCCTCAACAAAGATGCAGCTCAATCCACAATCCCTTATTTCGATGCTCAAAAACTGATGCGACCAAAACCTATTTGGGTCAAAGGGATCGGGATTTATCATAAATCTCGGCCAGGCTTCGGCGGTTTCCTTGCCCTCAAGCTCATCGAACATACTTTCGAGTAAAAATGTGCCAATATGAAGAAAAACGGCAAATGTGACTTCAAGTCACTGACTTGTGTTCAATTTTTCAATTTCAATTTTAATTATTTTAATTTACTTTAAATCCTACTGTTTGTTTGTGTGCGTGTGTGTGTTTTCGTGTATTATTTGTCTGGTTTTCATGTGTACACATTACATATTTATGTTCTTTTTGTCATGTATTTTTGTACATCACGTTATATTTCTTCTGTCTGCTATGTACCAAATAAAACTTTTGCTCAAATTATATATGAATAAACAAAGAAATTTCATTGTCCATTGAAATTTCCTTGTCTACATAAATAAATAAATAAATTTATCTGTGACTCCAGACCAGAGCGTTTTTTTTTTTTTTTTTGCATTTTCATTGTGTCTACGTTTATCGTTTGATAATTTTACTCTTTTACATGCGAATTTACATCAGATGAAAAATGTGTATGTGAAGATAAATAAAAGGGAAGAATAAGAATATACGTATTTAGAAACATCCGAAAATGATGTATAAAATGTTAAAGAGAGAGAGAGAGAGAAATTTAATATCGTAAATAGGAGAATAAAAAAGTGGAGAGTGGAGAGGCCAGAAGGGAAACAAATACATGGACAAAACGCATACACTATTTGTATTTGTATTTGTAATGCTATATTTTTAGTTTTTAAGTACTCTGTGTTGTCTGTTGTCTGTTGTCTGTTT
Organism: Gisinianus flammeolus; assembly: GCA_034699125.1. Lineage (NCBI taxonomy): Eukaryota > Metazoa > Arthropoda > Collembola > Symphypleona > Katiannidae > Gisinianus > Gisinianus flammeolus. Next base: position 29,953 of record JAIUND010001698.1, on the reverse strand, counting down.
AAATCCGAACACTTTGGGACTATCCAGAATCCACAGAATATCCAGATCCAACTCGGAGCAAAAATCATAAATCACTTGAGCATGAATAAATACATGAAGTACATTATTGCTCCGCCTATACACAAAACATAAATCTTTTCGTGAATATAACTTTGCTTTTGCTCTCTCTCTCTTTCTCTCTCTCTTTCGGCCGTCACCGATTCTTCCGACTCAACACAGCCCGACACAAAATAAAATAAAATACAACCAAAAGCGAGTATCGTATAAGCAAGCGGCAATTGCCATTGTGAGTTTGAGTTGGGTGATTCTACACATTTTTGTACGTCACTCAGCTCTCTCTCTCTCTCTCTGCTTGCCACTTGCCAGTTTGGTTCTGCTCCCTGGTCCTTTGGTTTTTGGTTATAGACAAAAGACACACAAGAAGCAAACTGCAAAATTTCTCCATTCTCCCAAATTGCCCACCCATCAAAACAACGAAAACGAAACAACAAGCGAACAAAGACGAACAATGACATTTCTACACAATTCTTGAAACAAGTTAAACATTTTTTTTTTCATACAGTTTATACTTACAATTAAATGCAAATGCAAGTGCAATTTCATTTGTTTTCTTGTGCACTTGTCATTGTGTAAACAAAACTCGAGTTAAAATCTAAAATCTAAAATGCTGTGGTAATGCTTGTAAAAATGGGCCTAAAATTCTCTGTATTCATTTTATTTCTGTTCGTTTGAATTGGAATTGGAATTCGAGCATTTTTTGATTTTTTCTCTGCTGTCGACATTGTCATATATGAAAATGTATGAAAATGAGAGAGAGACTGTGGATTTTGGATACATGTACAATTATGCGAAATGTCGATGGAAATCTTCCCGGGAAACATTCCCAATTTATTCATTTATAAAGTCGTGATTCCTCTGTGATGAGATGACTCAAGCTTCAGTTATTGCTTGCACACACACATATTCGTCCGACATGTTACAAAATGATGAACTCAATGTTTAGTTTTGTCATTTCCTATTTGCAATTCTGCAAAATTCCTGTTTGTGTCTCTCCGTTCGTTCTCTCAATTGAGATGACGGCAGAAATCTCCATTTATTTTCCATTTCATTTAAGTCGGAAAAAATCCCTTTTCTCTTAAACTTTAAATATAAACAGCGAAACAGATTATTCAAAGTTCATGTACTGATCTTACAATTTACAATATATGGATATGGATATGAAAAAAACAGGAGGAAGAAGAGTCGAGTGCAAGGAAGACTCCGGAAATCCCGTTGATAACCAAAGTATAGAAAAAAATAACAATTTTTTTACAGATAAAAAAAAAGCCAAAAAGCTCAGAGACTTCAATTCTCATGTTGAAAGTCCAAATCCAAATGAAATTGAGAATGAGAGACAGCTTGAACTCGATTTGTGTATATTTGTATTTGTCTTTTCTTTTCTTGGCAGAGATTATTAAATAGTTTCGAAATTCAATTTTGATTTGTCATTGTAATTGTAATTGTAATATTAAAGAGAAAACGGTTTATTTCCCCATCTTTTTCATCTGGAGCAAACCAAATGGAGCAACAAAGTAGTCGTAAGTGTATAGAATTTACGAATTTACGAATTTACATGAAGAACAAATACAAAATTTCCTGGAATATCTGTATATGGATTTTTATCGAGAGTTTTTTTCTTCTAAATTTAACAGGGAAAGTGTGGCTCTATCGGATTTTCTTTGCCATCACTGTCAATATGAATATAAAGTTGACTTCCGGCTACCTCTACCCCTCCCAAATCTCTTCGGGCCTGTACGAAACCAAACTAAACAGCCCACCCCCCATATTCTATGACACTTTCGTTCCCATAATCTATGAATTCAAGGTGCCCACATGGAAGAATCTGGACATAACGTTGAGAGACTGGCGAGGAATTTGTCAATCCGATGATTTTGCACCCTCCTACACTTGCCCAGTATTTTTCTACCTGGAGCGTTTCATCGAGCGGATTCAAGCTGAGATCGTGCCCCTCAATAATAATAATCCCACCCTCATCTCACCCTCCACCCTCTACAACATCACGGATAAATGTGATCGGATCCAACGGCATTTCTCATCCTCCATGTTCACTTCCAAATCCTCCCTGGACAAGTACATCAATTCCCTCACTTCTTGTCCCATTCAAGGGGGCATCATCAAACGGGATTTACCGGACTTCCTCTATGACATTAAAGCCATTTTCCGGAGTATGGTCACGAAATTCGAGAATGAATTCGCCACAAAGGTTATCCATTCCATTCAACTCTCCTAATTAATATATATCTGTAATTAAATCACCTAACTGATTGTGATTGTAATTAACTGAATGTGCATTTAGGCAGGGGCGGGGAGTTCAACGGATCGAGTTGGGCCTGCATATTATGTCAATCAAATTACGGCCAGTCAAGGTTTGATTATACATAATATCATTATTCATTATACAGATCTCAATTAAATTTAATTGCAATAGCAATAGCAAGAGGAAGAGGAATTTTAATTTTAATTGGGATTTAATTAAAGAATTTGATGTGGATTTGGATATAGGAATAATGTTATTTAATTACTGGGTGGAGCACACGAGATGGGAGAATGCCAAGCGAGATTGTGCCCTTCAAAGGATCCCAGGAACGCTCATCAAGTCACTTAATTTGACCGAGTCCCTTGTGAAAATTGAAGAGGAGCTTTTAAAACAAAAATATGTCCTCTCGATCCCACTAAATGAGACGACAGGATATTACACAGCCCCCTTGACCGACTGTACATTCACCGAATCTTCAACTTCATCCTCATCCTCATCAGGTCAAGGTTCAGGTCAAGGGTCCACGTCGACTTTGGCCGTGAGGATTCTGATCCCGGTGAAGAGGAAATCCTTTGAAGGCTCACTTATTAAATTACAGGCGGTCCCATTCCTCCTCAATGATAAACAAGATGCGTACTCGATATGTCAAATCAATTCAGTTGGACTCCAAAGTTCTCTGTACATCCACGATGACATTTCCGGTTATCTCACGGAAATCCCGTCCAGCTCCAGCTCCAACTCCAGATCTGGATCCTCTGGATGTGGACCGGAAATGGGGAGTCTATGTCAACTGGAGAATTATTCTCAATCCAGACTGCCAAATCTGTGTGCGGCTGCTCATTTCTCACAGAGTTTGGGGAATGTGAAGAAATATTGTGGGTTTGAATGCGAGTCCGTGGTGGACAATCTCTATCCCACACTACCGATTTTCCGGCGAGTCTCTCCGGATTCGTATGTGATGACGGGGAACTCGAATATGGAAGTTCTAATCAAGTGTGAAGGGAAACGGGATCAGATTGTGAATCCAATTAAATTGGGGGCTCTTCAAGTCCGACTGCCATGTGGATGCTCACTCAATTTCCGGTCACAGCTTTTCCGGGTGGAGGAACCATGTGGAGGAGAACTAATGATCGTGGAGATGACGCCCATACAATTCTTTAGTATGGACTTCATTGAGGAGTTCAGTCCGACCGAGTCCGAATACAATTTCACGGGGGTACTCGAGAAAAATATGATGGAGCCCAAATTATTTGTTTCGAGGGATTCCAAAGGAGGTGAGCGGCTGTCGGGTCAAATTGATGTGGAGACTGGATTGTCCGAGTTGGGCAGCAGTGAAGACGGCAGATTAAGTCAGAGTCAGAATGAGAATGAGGAAAGTCAGAGTCAAAGTCAGACGGGGATTTACAGGGGGAATAGTAATGATATTGTAACTATTCGGGTGTCTTCACCAGCTCTGATTTGGCTCTGGATCCTTTTTGTACTGCAGAGTGTGATTTTCATTTCATTTATTGTTTTGGTAACGAGACGAATGGGGATTTTGTCCTTGTCCGGTTTGTTCTATGGGAAATCTGTGGGGGTGAATAATGGACGATTGAGTTCTCATCATAGTTTCTCGGCTAGTACGCAGAATATTCTACCGGTGGAGGAGAATCAGAATCATTCAAGGAGTCATCCACAAGATCATGAACATTACCGTATCTAAATTTGTATTATCTTAAATATTATTAAAACAATTGAAACCGTTGAGCATACGGGAAAAGGCGAATTCTTTAGATTTATAAATAAGGTATATTATGTAAATTATATGTTCATTTGTAATTGTAATTGTAAAGTAATTGATTGAAACTACTTTTACAGGATACTTTTAAATACACATGGAAATCTGTAAACACCTTTTTGCTCACACTTATCAGAATATTTTAATTGTAGGTGTATATATGTACATATCATTATGAACTCAGATCTTGTCTTTTTCTTTTTCTTTTTCTTTTTCTCGGTCATGTAAATAGCCTACATTTTGTTTGTATTATTGGGAAGTGAATTGAAAATCGTGTGTGTTTGTGTTTGTGTTTAATGCAAAAGTTTGACTGTGTTTTGTGTTTGAGCATATGAAGTTTCGAATGTTTTTAAAATGGGAGAGATTTACAAACTGGATTTGAATTTAGTAAAACAAAAAAGTGCTTAGAATTTTGAGTGTTGTTGTTCACATTTCATGTTTTATTTTTACAAACAAAACGGGCGCAAAAACGGAATTATTTCCATCTCGGATTTTCCATTTTCGTTTTTATATTTCATATTTGTAATTTTTAAGGATTTAACTGCAAAAAAGAGTGTGAGTTCATTTAACATTTGACATTTCAGATGTTAGTTGTTAGTTGTGTACAGTGAGAGCTTGAAGGAAGGTAAACAAAGCATTTGCCGTAATCTAATCGTTCAATTGGAGATAAGAGAGATAACGCTTGTTGGTTATTTACTGAATTCTGAATTTCACCTTCAACACATCATAAACCGCATTAATTCCTCTACATGATTTGAGCATTCCTCATCCAATTTTGCACAGACTATGTATAGTTAAATAACATTTAACATTAAATAGCATTGTTTGCAAATTAGAGATACACACACAAAAAAAAGGGATGAGTGAGACTCAAAACGCATTGAACTCACACAAAAACACACAAAGATAAAGCGCAAATACACAGATACAAATTATACGCGTCCTAAATATTTACGATATATTTCCATTGGTTTTATCAGCGAAAGATGAGCTTTTTTACCATTTCAATTTCAATTCCTCAGCAATAGTCAAAGTGATAAGAAGAATGTCGTTTAGCCCATTACAATTAAAAAATTAAAACGCCTTTAAAAGTTAAAATGTAATCGCACACAACTCTCACACTTTTTTTCTTTATGTGTCACTATATTTTTGATTAGTAATTTTCTAGATTGGAGACTGAATTTGGCCTCATTCGTCATTCATAATTCGTCATTCATTATCCACAACTCATCATTTGGCATTTGGCATTTCACATTTCACATTTTGTCACTAGTCAGATTTTCGCTTCCCACATTGGTAATTTCTACAGGGGGAATCCAATCGAATTGTAATAATTTTGTTTTGATCAATCAATCAGAAATGTCCAGTGACATGACGAGTAGTAGCCCCACGACAATACCGGTCACAACTTCCGGTCCCAAACCGAATCCAGTCCCAATTTCAGTGGTGAGTACAAAAATCCCGATGCTCACTCCACCGCCGAAACCACCGATGAAGAACCCGAAGAAAGAGAAAACGATTGAGGCATTAAATGTGATTTACGGGCGGAAACCGATCCCAAGTGATGACGTTTCCCAGCTCTATCAAAAATCCACCCCGGTCGTCATCACAACAACAGTGACGACGTGTAATGACTCGGAGATTGTCAAGGCTCCTCGCCGCTCTTCCATCCCTCAATCTGAACCGCCAAATCCCTACAAAAACAATAATAGTAATAGTAGTAGCAACAATGAACAAGTCAGTCTACGTTTAAATCCGGGTTTAAATCCGGCTGCTCAGAGTGAACGAGTTCAAGGCTTGTGGTTCAACATGACGGAGCAATATCCCGTGGAGAATTTCACGGGGCGAGAAATGATCCTTGAGGAAATTGAGTCGATGGTGAAAGGGATTAAAAGTCGGGATGCTCGTCCGATCAGTCGAGCTCTAATACTTTTAGGGGAGTCCGGCATGGGGAAAACAGAGATTGCCCGGAAATTTGCATTCAAATTCTATGTGAGCTATGATGGCTGTGCAAATGTCATTTGGATCAATGCAACCAGTCAAGAGTCCATTAAAAATACTCTCATTCAATTGGATGATTTTGAATTGAGACTTCGACTTCAGTCAGCAGCCAAGCAACAAATGGGGAAACGGCCGGAATCTATGGAAAAAACATCATCATCATCATCATCTGGGATTCCTGGAGAAAATCCTGTTGTTCTTCCGGAACAACAGGAAACGGAAGGAGCAGACACAACAACAACCAAAGAAATGCCATCGGGAAATGATGACTCACAATCAATTAATCCTCAAGAAAAGTCTAAAGTGAAGCCCAAGAAACCACCGAGATTCTCCATGAAACAACAGAGAAATAGTCAAAGTTCCTTTGATAGTGATTTGGACAATGATGCACGAATTGAGTCTGTCTTGAGGAATCGGATTTTCCAGGAGATCCCCACACTTTTCATATTTGATAATGCTCAGCGGGAAGAGGACATTCTTAAATATTTGCCAAAACTCTCTCCAGTTGGTTGTATCCCCAATGTCCTGGTCACTTCCACTTCTCCCAGCTCCAATGAGCAATACTGGGCTAATTCAAGGCTCATTCCAGTCTCATCCTTTGACATTTTGGATGCCGTGAATTTCCTTTTGGAGAGTTTTCAGGACATCCCGGAATTCACAAGGAATCAAGCGCATGGGCTGGCAAAGGAACTTCATTACTACCCGCCGTTGCTACAGAGAGCTCGGAGGATCGTTCTCAATAATTATTCGGATGGGAGTTCGGAGCGGGCTTTGCTCAGACTAGAGAAAAACGTGGGACTTGTTCGACGACTCAACGGTTTGACATTTCAAATTTACATTGTGAATTTCAAAAAAAAAAAAAAAAAAAAAAAATCCCCTTTATGATTTTCCTATCATGGAATTTCCAATTTTTACATTGTTTTTTCATGTGGATTTTTGGCGGATTCCTTGTTCACAGGTTGTGCGATTAGTCAAAAGGAAATTGAGATGGCTGTTTTGAGCGTTGATCGTGGGAATTTTTTTGATGAGGATCCGTACGTGAGGGAACATGAAGGAGAATTGAGGACTCATCCACTCGCTTTGGTAGGTCAACAACAACTTCCGGTTTAAATGCGAAAAACAAATTTTGGTTGGCATTGTTGTTCATGATTTTTTACGGGATTTCAGCGGCTACATCAACTCGAGTCCCTTCTACCGACGATCCTGAGCAAACCGGAAGTGACAATCTTGACTGTGAATGAAGAAGCTTACGTCATGGCCATTTTGGCTCATTTGGTACGATTCCCCCATTTTTTTAGAGGGAAACAACCGGAAATTTTAAATGTATGGCCGTTGTTGATTGATTGTTGTTTATTGTTTATTATTCTTTGTTTTTTTTTATATAAAAGGCTGGACCAAAGTCCAAAATCCTGGGCGTTTTTGATAATGAGAACTTCACAGAGGAAAGTTTAGTTGGGTTGACAAATGCGTTGACGAAAGATAATCCGGATGTTTTGAAAACGGGTCGGATTGAGTTGCGACTGGTGGAGACGCCAAAAGGGAAAGCATCGAAAAAATCCAAAATTTGTAAGTCATCAAAGAAAAAGAAATCCATTGATATTTGATGGGAAATGAATGTAGGTATGTAAGATAACTTCACTATGTATATTAATTTTAATTGTGAATTTAATTGCTGAATTAGCCCAAGTTCTGGATAAATTACGGAGTGTGGATGGGAAAGTACAATATGACGTCATACTCACGAGCTTTTATGGTGATAGTGAACTTTACCCAGTAAGAAGAATTATTTCCTTTGCATTTGCTTTTGCTTTTGCTTTTGTACATATTTTCATGTATTGTAAAATCTTGCATTGTTATTATTATGGATTTCCACACGTAATTTTCCGAGTCATATGTTTGACATTTAAAATGTGAATGTAAATGTATAGGTCAAGAAGCTGTTGGAGAAAGATGGTCGATTTGTGTCCTCGATGAACAGTTCAGATGTCAGCCTGGTAAATTCAACATTTAACATTTAACATTACCCCGAATAATTTGCAATATAGTTTTTGCGTGTGGATTTCAATTCCATGGATTGGATAATAATTTCTATTTGTATTTGTATTTGTAGCTCCTGAAGAAGGTGGATCAGAAAAAGCTGGAAATCAAAATACTAAAAAAAGATTTCCCGGAGCTCCTCATCAACGTTCACAAATTATTATGAAAAAATCCACTCTGTGAAGTGGATTTGAGTCGTTTAGGATCGAGTGTAATTTAAAGCCCCATTTTTACTGCTCACAGCATTACATTTTACATTAGAATTTACGATGATCCATCTCTAGTGACAATTTCTAGTGTTTTTGTTTTTTGTTATTCTCATAGTTCATAAAGGAAACTTTTGTTTTGTTTCTACACAATATAAATGAATAAAAAAAACTCTAAAGCCATAATTTTTTAATATAGCCTCTTTTCAGCTTTCCAATCCCATCAATTCCTAAACACTTCATTTTAAATTTTTAAAATGACCCCAGCGCAATTCATTTAGTCAAAGAAACCTTTATAGTTGCGTGGGGGAAAGCAACAAATCCTTCTTTCATTCTCATTCTCTCATCTCCAGATTAAAAATTCCTTTGTCTCTCTCTTTCTCCCAGAAATTCGTGTCCGTGCAAAATAACCCCAAAACTTTACGATGTTGGAGCAATTCCCTGTTCGGTGTCAAACTGATCACACGCCCACCATCTTCATCTTCATTTTCATCTTCCACCTTCACTTTCAGTCAAAGTCAAAGTCTTTGGCGGATCTTTCCCCTCACCTCCAACAATAAATTGAATGAAAGTCACACACTTTGAAGGAAACACCGCTTACACACACACAGAAAAAAAACAAAAAACAAGAAACAAACACAATAAAAATTGTACCTACAAACGAATGTTCGATTTCCACTTTGTTTTTTTGTCCGTGTCTAATTTTACACTCTAGATTCTTGATATATGTGAGAGACGATGGGCATTCCAACGGTGCTCAAACTATGTATAATCGTAAGCTGTGACATGGCTACACAGCTACACACAGATTGGATTCAATTAAAGGATTAAAATCCATACACGTGTGTGTGTGTGTGTGTGTGTGTGTTACTCACATCGCATCTCTCCTCCTCATTCAATCATGTGTACAAAGGGAAAACAAACAAAACACACATTGATTTTCATTCTTATTTTATTTTATACGGAGAATCAGAATCAGAATCAGAGCTTTGGCTTTGGTTTCGTTATTTCGTTTGGAATATTCATTTGTAGTCTCCTGTCATTTCCCTTAGAAATCACAAAATCACAACTCACAACTCACAACTCACGACCCAAAAGACACCAAGATTACATATTCGAAACGACCGGGGGGGAAAAACCAACGACAAAGGACGAAAGTGAAAGCAAAAGCAAAGGTGGGGATGAAAATGAAAACTATGGAAACTTGGGATTGGGATTGAGAGAATCGGATTGTCAAAGAGAAAACAAACGTGGTCATACAAATTTAAATAAGGAACTTCAAAGTACGAGCTTTCCACACTATTCACTGTTTACGTTCACTGTACGATTCCGCCGGCGAAAGGCTAATTACATAAAAATAGAAATCCACAATCCAACACCACCCACCACATGAGAGATGGAGATTCCTGTGTACGGTATATGTACAATTAAACACCACGGAGTGATCATTCATAATTCATAATAATAATTCCCTTGTACATACATAAGGTACATTTCCTAAATATAACAGAGTCAAAATTCAAAAAACGGTTTGAACATCAGTCATCACAGTTCTCTGGAAAGTACTGTACGAGATGGATTCTCTTGAATTTCCCTTTTCATATTCTGTACAAGCATTTGAATTATTTTTTTGTTTTGTATTGTATTCTATAGTTCCGCTTTGACTTTGTGTCGAGCTGAGACTGTGCCTGTGGCTGTTACTGTTACGATTGCCATTGCTGTTTGTTGAGTTTGCGTACGCTAATTCCAGGGGAAAAATTGAAGGAAAACATGGAAACATATCTTTATTTGTATTTAGGTCGTGTGTGTTTTTGGTGCTTTTGTGTGGGAATACAGTATACACATTTCATTTACGTAATTATTTTTGAATTTACACAGACAGGCAAAAAATGCGTGTGTAATTTCCAGTACAGAGAGAGAGAGAAAGTGAGAGAGAGAGAGGGGGAGAGCAAGAGAGAAAGACAGAGAGCAGTGGAAAAGAGGGGAAATGGAAATGGGAAAACAGTGTGACCATTCAAATTGCCATGTTAAATTCGAGTTTAAGTCCTTGTTGTCGTTTTCGTTCGTTGAGACAATGCAGGCAGTCCAATGTAATGTAATGCAATGCAATGGAGGAGAAAAAACTGTTATCGATTTTGTTTTCATCCATCAACTTAATTAACCATGTTACGTAGGCAGATTATTTTGTTGTTTCTCTTTTCCCTATACTATTTCCTACATATAATTGTATTCTGCCTATACGTATTTTAGTATTTACATGTGCAGTGTACATATTTTGATAGGGGAGAAATGACTGAAGGACAGAGAACAGAAAAGTGATGATGAGATGTTTAGTATATTTTGCGGTTTGGAAAATTGCTATTATTATCATTATCTGTATTTTGTATTATCCCGTCGTCATAGTTTTGCCATTTCTATACATTCTATATACTCCAGCTCCAGTCAAGTGTGCTTTTTTTTTTTTTTGAGTATTTAGTCTTTTGTACTGAGGATAAGTACTTGCTTTGGACGAGAGCTCTTCAAAATTTGATGATGGCGTCAACATGTCCTTTCCTTTATGCATTCGTTCATTTTCCCAGAGTCCCAGACAATTAAAATCGGTCAAGTTGTGTACCTATCGTACAATGCCATATGCATGGAAAGTCCAGATCCAGATCCAGATCCAGATCCAGAACACAGAGCAGAGAGAAATGTCTCTGGATTAAAAAAAGTCATAAATCATGTCAACTATATTTTATGTAATGGAGAATTCCAGTCATGAGTCGTATGATAATTTTCCCATGCATTGTTGTTGTTGCTCTTATTGTTATTCCATTCCCTTTCACTTTCACTTTCACTCAAACAAATACGGATTTTGGATATTCTGAGTATGTGAATTTGAGTATTTTCTCCTTCGTTTCTTACTCTACTTTTCTACATAGTCTCCAAAAAAAAAAAAAATTACATTGAAATCCCCTTCAAAACTTTCACTATATCCTTTTCACATGCAGATCACGACGATCACAATGAGAATGTGGACAAGTCACGAGCTGAAAAACGTAACGGACTTTCTCCTTTCCTCCTCTCCCGTACTTTCACCCTGAACAAAGAAAATTCAAAGTTGTACTCGGACATTTTTAATATGTGTAATATTTTCTGTACATGTACTTGACAAGGGACAAAGAATTTTTGTTTTTTTTTTTTGAAATTGCCCAGTCAACAGTCAACGAGTTAACGTGTCATGTGGATCTGGTCAAAGCAATTTTTTTTTCTTCTTTTTTTTGGACTTGGAATTGTATATCTGACATGGAAATAATAAAATGAAATTTGCCTTGTGATATTTGCCTTGAAAATTGAGAGGGAGGAAAAGATGGGAGCTACCGAAAAAGAAATAGTAGAAGTATGTAGAAGCAATAGAAATAGAAGAAGTAGGAGAAATCTGTAGGGATGAGAAAAGCAAATGCCGTCATGTTTTCAAGGAGTCTCAACTAAAGTACATGTACATGTGTATGAAGAAAGTGGAATTAGTATTCAGGGAGCAAAAAGACAAGGAATATACACAGACACAGAGAAAAGGGTAGAGAAATGGTGGATGGTCGCTGTGGTGGACAGAAGGAAAAATCAGTTGGAGGTTTGGAGGAAGAAGAAGAAGAAGGAAAAAAACAAGGAAACATTTATCCTCGTCCCACTCTTCAGATTTTTCAAACCCAAAGACTAAGACGGAGAAAAACTAGTACAAATTTTTCATGTTGGGAGAGAGAGAGAGAAAAACACAAAGCTTTGAATCCACTTCGACCACAATCACAATCTTCAATTTCTCTCTAAAAAACACTGTTTTTCTCTGTTTTCTTTGAAGGATGAGCAAAAATATCAGTTGGACTGTGAGCCGAACTCGCAGTTGAAATTCAATTGGGAAAAAGAGAAAATTAAAAAGCAGGCAATAAATTTTAAGTTAAAATGCTTATTGTTAGAGGAATTTTCTACAGTTATCAAAAGAAATCCAAGAAAACACGCCGCAGTTTTGAATAATTACAAACAAATCTAATGATTTTTCTAACGCAATTTGGAGACTTGCAATGTATTTTACATTTACTTTTTTTTTTAGCCTCAGATTTTCTATCGAAAAATATATCGAGAGAGAAACAAAAACAGGATTATTTTCATCGTTCATTGTCATATAAAAAAACTGTCTATTTTTATTGTACATGTCGAAAAGAATATTTGAACTCTTGTGAAAACCCATATATACAAAAATCCCATACATTCGACTCATGACAAATATTCCGTAATTTGTAGGTAATTTCTTTGATAATTTATAACATTTAAATGTCAACCCGCAATTCCCTAACGATAAGTGAATTGAAATGAGCATTAAAAATAAAGCGTTTTTCATTAGATGAACCTGACAATCCGGTCAAGCGGATGCGGATTCGTAGTCAAATTTCTTATTATCTGATAAATAAATAAATATACATATCATAATGCATTAGTTCTTAGTTGTTCGTCGAGAAAAAATAGACTTTCCTCTTTGTACATTTACTACACACAATTTTTTCCCTATAAATAAGAGATTTCCATGTTGAATATGTCGTAGGTTTTTTTTTACGCTATGACATTTGATATATTTATGAGTCATGAGGAGTCGGTTTATGAGTCCATCGGATCACTTTCCCTTGGCTTCACCATCTCCATTTTCCCTCGTCTCGTCTCTCCTCGCTCTCTCCTTCTCTCTCTCTCTCTCTCTCTCTCTATTTCCTTCCTCCATTTCCATTAGATTAATGACACGAGTCCATCAATTTATTTTCCCTCCAGAGCGTCAGACACAGAGTGGATCATCCAACGTCAAAGAAAGGTTAAATATATACTCCAAAGTTGTGCGTACACAAATTTTCTAATAATACACACAAAAAAAAACTAGACAACACGTAAACGTGATGACGGATAAAAAACCATTGACGACGAAATACAAATGCAAAAAAAAAGTATGTACAAACAAAAAACAAACGCACACGTAAGTAAATTCAACGTCATATTCAAATCCAACACTTTTGCATATACATATCGTCTGTTAAGTTCACAAACGAACTATGATTATTTTCCTTAATTTCGTTGACCTGCTCCAAAGGTCAAACGGCTCAAGATGGAGCTTTGGGTCCTTCGACATTATTGTCTGCCATGACCTTTTCTGTCACCCTGAATTTTTTCACAATTTTACTCACAAAGATGGACGCAGTAGTCGCATTTCCGCAAATTAAGGAAAATCCTTATAGTTCGTTTGTGAACTTAACCGACGATATATAACTCAGAGTTCAGAGTCGAAAATCTAAGGTGATGTAATGAAAATCAACATGAAAAAAATCTCATTAGAGAAAAGGTAAGCGGCGACAGAGTTGACAGGTGAAGGAAAACAAACTGCGGGTAGGGAAATTCACAACGTTTTTTTATCATGTATCTTATAGGTTGAGTTGTTGTTGTGTGGTGTTGTCGGGTGTGGATTTGGATGTGAAAAATACCGGAAGAGAGGAGAGATCCGAGAAAAAATTGAGGGGGAACGCAAAAGAAAAAAAATAACAATTTGGTACACACGATAAACAAAATAGAGGGGGAATGCGAATGTGAAGGATTGTGTGCAGAGAACGAGAACATACATATTATTATTATTATTATGGAGTTGAATGTACAAAGCCGGAGGCGGAAACATTGAGAAAATTTTAAGGAGGTCTCGTGTTCTCTTTTCTCTTGCATCGTCTCCACTTTGTATCTGTATCTATATGTATTTAAGTGTACTCTGCCGTTTTCGAATCCTCTTTCTCATATAGTCATATAGCAATCTTCATAATGCACTGTACATATCTCTATCCTTATCTCTATCCTTATCTCTATCCTTATCTCTATCCTTATCTCTATCTCTATATCACTTATGTGATTTCTTTTCAATTTCATTGATGGATTCCCCCAATTCCTTTAATTTCCTCCTTGTTTTCTTTATCTCATTCTACACCACAACAAAAAAGAAAACCACATTTGTGCTCTCATATATGTACTTACTAGTTTTTTTCTCACCAATTTCCCAATTTAATGCAATGCCAGTGCCAATGTCAATGCCAAAGCCAATGCCAATGCCAAATCCCCACCGAATTCCGTGAGGAATCTCTCCATCAAAACTCCAACTTCCAACTTGATTCACTTTATTTCCCCATCCCAACCAACTTCTGGTTCTTCATATGGAATTTAAACCATTTTCCTACACCATTTCCCTCTCTTTCTTTTTCACCTTCTCTCATCCCCTACGGCGATTCTTCACACTTTCCTCCCCTCACCCTACTCACCCCTGTTGTTCTACTGCCTTTTTTTACCCGGCCCAAAAACTTTTACCCAGAGGAATCATCATCAACTTTCCGGACTGCATGCTCTATAAAATTCCCTGTATTTAATTTTTTTTATCTGTCTGTCTTCAATTTTGATGTCGATTTGGATTTAGATTTCCTCTCTGCAGTTTTTTCCCCGTTCATTTTCTGATGATGGCGCTTGAATTTCCTTGTTTTTTTTCAACCTCCGGGCTTGCTTTCCCTCGTAAATACAAATGTGAGTTTGAGTGTTGGCGTTGAGTTGTGTGGAGCTATAATTTGATACATGTGTCGTCCGTACAGATAAATAAAAGAGAGAGAGAGAAAGAGAAAGTGAAAGAGAGAGAGAGAGAGAGAGAGATTGGGAGTTGGCTCGCCTCGCTTCCATTGCACTATCGACGGCCGACTGGCTACTAACTAAGACAAAAAAAACAAAAGAGAAAGGAAAGCCAGAAAAGGAGAAAGCAGACGAAGAAGAAGCAGAAGAAGAAAGAGACGGCAGAGAAGGCCGAGACAAAGACGAGTTATCCATCTTGTTTTGTCTGTCGAGCTCGGCTTGTATTTATCTTCACGGAACTCTCTCCATCTCTTTCTCTCTCTTTATTTCTCTCTCTCTCTCTCTCTCTCTCTTTATTTCTCTCTCTCTCTCTCTGTTCCTCCGGTTAAAATCCGAATCCAAATCCATGTGTTTTCTCTTCTTCCCATTGAATTGCATTACACTGCATTGCACGACCAAAACAACTGGAATTCCACGCTCTTTTTCATCTCTCTCGAGTCTTGGCCTCCCTACAGAACTCCCTCCTTTTCTCTCTCTCTCTCTCTCTCTCTCTCTCAATCTCACCGAAATTACAACCTTACAACTCTCCGTATTAATGAACAATGGGAATATTTGCCGTCTCCATATGTTCTCAGTATCATCCTCAGTATGCACATGGATGATAAATTAATCGCAAACACACACACACACACGCGGAAACTGCAACTTTTCCTCTTCTTCTTCTTCTTCTTCTTCTTCTTCTTCTTTTTCTTCAGCTTTCATCCCGAAAATCCTAAGTGCACCAGCTATAAAAAGAAGAATAATTGCTGCAACAAAAGCAACAACAACATGTATAAAAGAAAGCTTTTTCCATATGTATTCAAAGGGATGGGGGAGCAATTATTATTATTATTATTATTAATATTATTAGCACACAAATTCTTTCTCATGACTTCTTGGAATGCAGGCAGATGGAAATTCCCCAAACGATTTCCCCCCTTTTCCAGGCGCGAGAATTCCTAGGATAGTAAATATTGTAATTTAAGCAATGTTTAGATTGATGAATGGAAGAAAATGGGGGGTGAGGGGGGTGAAGAGCAATCATATATGTGACACAACAAATATTTATATCGTATATAGGGAGAATGAGAATTTTCGGAGGAAATTGAGGATTTGTGTGTGTGTGGAAATAAAGGAGGGAAAACCAGGAGGGAAAGTGCGGGTGACGAGTGAATTTGGGTCTGGTAGAGTGTGGAATTAGTACTGCATAAATAGGAGTGCCAAGTACACAGACACAAGTGGGGGCCTTTGTAATAGAATCAAAAATACAGTCAGATTGTGTGCAAGGAATACAAGTAGACTTTCTTTCTTTTCCTTTTTTTCCTTTCTCTATTTCTATTGCTTTTGAATTGAGTTGGAGCATTCCTTTGAGCCTCAATGCGACTAAAGACGAAGGCAAAGACGATGAAAAGTGAAAAGTGAAAGGATGAAAAAAAAGGGGGAGGAGAAAAGAAAGTCACGGTGCATGTACATTGTACATTGAACATTGGCGAAGAAAGTGAATGGAGGAATCTCTTTTTCTACTTTCTACTCTTTCTACTCTTTCTATCGTATTTTCCCCTTGTGACTCATTCATGCGTAAAGTTAACTCCAACTCTCGTGTTCTCTCTCGTGTTCATACACCAAGTCTGAATCTCCTTCGATACGTTTTCTAACAGAATTTGAGAGATCTCCACAGCTCCACATCTCCACCCAACCCCAGTCTGTTGTGTCTACCATATATAAAGTAAAAAGACCGGCTGTTAGCTCTTAGCCAAAACGATTTCCTGTTCACTTTCTCTTTTTCTTTCTTTCTCTCTCTCTCTCTTTTTCTCTCTCTCTTTCTCTCATGACTCTTCTCATGCTGGATTCTTCTTCTGTACGATTTACTCGGTGGTTTGATTCTCTTCTGGTCCTTACGATTAGTGATCAAATGCCAAATGCCGAATGCCAAATGCCCCGAATTCCAAGTAACAAATACCAAAGCAAAAAACTAAATCTAAATCCAGCCAGCCCCAAAAATCCTCGAGAAACTGAATGAAATCACATTACCCGAATTATTTGTTTAAAGGAGGAAAAACCAGGAGCTGAATGAACCACCAAATCCAGATAAAAAAAAAACCCCACCTTAAATTGACCTTGCCATGACAATGACAATGACAATATGACGATTGTCGTCATTATCATCATCATATTTTCATCATTTTCATTTTTCATGTTTATGTTTATGGGTATGACTGTGGCTGTGACGTTGACTTTGACGTCTAGATCTGGGCAGGACTCCTCTAAATCGTACCTGAAAGTGAAAAAAACCACAGCCTGATTTTTCTCTATATTTTCTCTTGAAGACTTGGGGGGTTTTTTTCTTTTGTCAAGTACCAATTTGAGCTGTATCGCAAGATAACAATGTCCAATGTCCAATGTCAATTTCAATTACAATTTCAATTACAATTACAATTTCATTTCAACGGACCATGAACGATGGACCCACCATGAACAATGATGAACAATGGGCCATTTGAACAATCCCAATCGGTCAATTCAATACGAGTCTGCTATTAAGGGTTTCATCATAATTATTCAATCGATTCCATTCAACTTCAACTTCAACCTCAACTTCAACTTCAACCTCAAACTTGTTCCCATTTTCTCCTCTTACTTCTTACGTCCACACTCCACACACACACACACACATTTCCCATTTTTCCCTGCACATTCAAGTGTGTACTTTCCCCCCTGCCTGTATTTACTTGGCCAAACACACACACACACACCCACACACACACTACAAAAACAACCTTTAGAAAAGTCCGTAGTGTTGTGTTGTACTTCATTCTCATCGTACCAACCAAAAAATAGGAGAAGACGAAGACGGAGAAGACTTTAACCTTCATCACCTATTCACCATCCATTTATTTAGCTCATAAAGTGATGACGTGAGTTTTCCCTCTCTTCTCCATGTCTGTCTGTCCCTCTGTCTGTATTTGTGTATATTTTTTCGTGTGAAGGTGGGTTGTAAAACTCAAACTCAAACTCAAGCTCGCTCGAGTAACCCCAATCAAACGATGAACTCCTGAGCATTTCCAATGTGTTCGTGTTGGTGTTGAGACAGAAAAAGCGAAAGAGAAAGAGCAAGAGCAAAAGGGAATCGAGCCGGTTCTGTGTTGGCGGCAGTCGACTGTCCGTTTTTCGTTCTGTACAATCTACAACAACACGAATTTGGATCTGACTTTGAGAACTGCTCGTTGATGTCGGCGGTTATTGATTCACAAATACATACATACATGCAACACACACGGTTATAAATTCACATAGTATACACAGCTCACAAAATTCACACAATTCACAATTCACAATTTAGAATTTAGAGAGAACTTTGAACCGTTCACACACAGGAGAATTATGTACGGAAATCCACCGAGTTTACAATGCCAATGTCAAAATATACATGGAGTTTTCCTTGTCGTTTTTCCTTTTCCTTTCCACTCAATTGTCAGAGTATTCATATTCACTCATTCACTCATTTCACTCATTCACTTATTCACATTCCCTGCACAATTCACATTAATATCCATGGCCGCATGCATTCAATTCACCAATTCACAATTCATTCAACAAACGCCAACAACGAACGAGAGGAAATGTTCCCAATTATACCATGAACTATATTTCTATTCATATGTACATTGAAGCAAAAACCGTCCACTGTTGTTGCCCTTTGTATATTTATGTGTGTGTTTGTGTGTGGGCTGAAGACTCGTGTTCGTTGATATTGAATTGACGTGCCTTCACTCGTATTCCTATTGTTAGCCTTCTCTTATTAATGCCTTAGTGCTAATACATATTAATTTTCATCATATTCCTACTAATAACCCATGAATTTTTCCTTGTGCTATTCTGTTGTTGTTGGAGCTTATTTTGGGGAGGATTTGGAGTTTTGGGCGTGGAGTGGCAGAATGAAGAAGATTCATATATCTGTACATGTATACATTATGCTTTACTTTATTTGATAGCACACCGCAAAAGCCGACTCATGGAATACTCAATGGAAAATAAACGAGGCGTTTGAAGTGCACAAGCACACAACTGCCAGAGTCATGAATAAAAATGGCCGGAATTAATATGATGAAAATAGTAAAATGGTAAAAAAATGCTTCCTTCGTCTTCTTCATTTTCCTTTTCATAATGAGTCAAATCTCTCCTCAAAGAAGAACGCCTTGTCAAAATCCAAACGTAGGGTGCAAAGTGCAAATTGCAAATTGCAAATTGCAGTTGATATAATAATATGCATTCAAATTTTCCTCTTTTTTTTTGGTCTCGTTAATTTGACACCTATAAGATTTGATTTGGATTTTGAATTTTGAATTAAACGACTGAAATATCAAATATTGTACCATTAAAAACTGGGTAATTCGTGAGCTCTCGGGGGGGGGGGGGAGAGAGAAACTGGGCTCAGCTTGATTGACAAAAGCTCGTTTTTTCCTTTTGGCTCTCAGTCTGTGTCTGTGTGTGTACAAATGAAAGAAGTACAGATACATATACGAGAGATGAAATGATTTGGATTCTGGATCGATTAACTGTCCGATTTTTTCTTTTTTTCATCACATCCTCTTTCGTCTTCCGTCTTTCGCCTTTCCCTCAGTCAAAGAGCGGCTCGGAGAAAAAGAATAAGGGAAGAAGATCTCTGTATGTACGTAAATATGTACTTATTTACTATTTACGGGAGAGGGAAATGGAAATGGAACAAGTTAATGGGGAAAATCCGGTGGTCTGTGTATTACCAACAGCTACTAACAACCCGCCCATATGCCATATGCTCTTGTGTGTGTGTAAATTGTAAAATGGTGAGTTCTCGTACATTTGAAATAGCCTAAGAAGAAATGAGAAAATCCTTTGATCTCTTCCAATTTAGAATGTGAGCTGATAAATTGGGATTCGACATTTTGGATTCATTCCTCTCTACAAGATACATTGCATTGAATTTGGATTTGGATTTGGAGTTAGAGTTGGAGTTGGAGTTGGACTGCAGTCTGTTCCTTCATCGTTCATCGTACACAACTGGAAGCAGGCTGGAGCAGGCACAGACAGAGAGAGATAGTGAGGATTCTGTATAAGGGAAAAGGGAACCCTTGAGCTTTGCCCTTTGAGCTCGAAGCCATCAATTGTATAAGGACATGTAAAATGTGCCCAGTAATCTTTACTACATGAACGATATATGTGTACAAATATAGAAGAATACGCTAACTTTCTCTATCTGTATTGTGGGCTGTATATTTGAAATCTACTAACGATCCATTTGATATTCCGTACATATTCGATATTTGATACAAATACTCAATTTCAATTCCTTATCTAATTTGTACGATCGAAATATTGAGAGAGAGAGAGAGTGGGAATATGTGGGGATTTCCAACGGGAGAAGTGAAATCTGAAATCTGGAGCCTTTGGAGGGGAAAATAAGAGACAGAAAATGCAATTTTATATGACTGTATTTGTATTTGTATTCGTATTGGTATTCGAAATTCATGTATTGTTTTGTTTATGCTTGGAAACTTGAAACAAAACGATTTACCATGTATTTTATGCACAATATTTACTCAGTTTCTAGCCATATTTTCATATGGGCTTGCCATTTTCATAATGTGTGCAGCAAAAGAATAAAAATGTATGTGTCTTTCAAGAAGATGCAAACTGGATATTAACTATCTGTAAGTGCCTTTGTAACTTCTCCAACTTCCAAGAAACTGAAGGAAAAGAACCGTAAGAAAATAAATATACACGAGCTCAAGCGCTCAAGGTTATAAACACACACAAAAAAATTTGCAAGGTTTCTTTGTACATAAATATTGTATTTTAACTTGTGTGTGTTTATTGATTGGTCCAGAATCTGCTTTCCTCATCATTTCCAATCTACTATCCACAATCTACAATCTACACTCTACAGACTTCATTTTTGATTTTAGTGAGGTTTTGTGTGTGTGTGTGTGTGTGTGTGTTCTGCTCCAGTTGTTTACGTTCTCCGATTCCCGATTCTTGTCCGGCTGATCTGTGAGAATCTGTGTATATACAGATATACAGATAGTTTTCCTCATTTCCTTCCTCCGGTGTTTCCTATATTGAATTCTCAATCCTCAAGATGAGGATGAGCTTGAATGTACTTTATAAGCAAGTGGTTTTTGTGTACTATATACAGATATATTTACATCTTTCTATATCGTTTGACGATGGTCCTACTTGTTCATTTAACTTTAACATTTAACCGTCACTCTCCAACTAAATGTACGATACCCATCACATTTTTTCTTACTGATCTGATCTGAGACGAACTGATTTTGATTGGCATTTCAAATTTTTTTCAGTCTAATGTATAAGTTGAAGTTGAAGTTGAAGTAATGAGATACAAAAAGAAAGACAATGAGGAATCCGTCCGAAATCATTTGAGAATTCGAGCACGCCAGAGCAAGCAAGCGGACGAGTGTGTTTTGTGTAGTGTTTTTTGGTGCTTGGATGTTGGATGTTGGGTTTTTTTTCGGGGTGAACTCACTTGATTCCCCATTCCATTCCATTTGAATTGTGAGCTGTGGTGGAGGATTTAACTACATTTGTAATGTGTCCATAGTTCCATACGCGTTTATTATTATTAGGTGAAGCAGCTGTGTATAATTTCACAGTCGTCAGTGTTTTCCCTTTTCCGCTCAAATGCTCTCCCAATTCTCATATTAAAATATTCATATAGACATATAGACAGCCGGCTTCGCTTGTCCACAGACATTTCGTTTTCGTATGTATGTTTCACGCAGGAGCGTCTCGTCTCATCTGCAGTCTCCATCCTTTACGCCTTAACTTTACACTTTTTACATTTTACAGTTTTACAGACTTGCAGTAAAACATTCAAAAGTCAGAGTCAACTCAACCTTGAAAAAATCAAAGCTCAAAAAAAATACTGTAGACATAGACATCCCCGAAATCTCAACTCAACAATTTTTTTTTTACTTTAGACAGCAGTCAAATGGTTTTTAGATGCACTGAACACGAAAATTCGGTTTTGTCTTGAGGATTCGTTCTTCAGATGTCTCTGAACAAATTGCCGTGTGAATATCAGTACTTAGAAAATGAGCGCTCTATTTCTATTTTGATGGATCGTTTTTTATTTAATGGGTGGAGAAGAAGGGAAGATTCTCGGTTGTGTTTTCTTTATTTTGTGCATACTAAAGTAAAGAAAAGGAAATATAGATATTATTATTATTGAGACCAAACGTTCAGTTTCCAAATTTTAAATTTCCAATGGGGGAAGTTTGAGCATCAAGTTGGAAATTGAATCGAAGCATGTGACCCTCTAAAATCCACGCACAACACTGAACACACACACGAACAAACGAGGAGTGGAAAAACGTATCGTATAGGACGTAAGGTACACGTACAATGTTCAATGTACAGCTCAGAAGTAGTAGAATGTTGGTTGTGGATTGTGGATTGTGTGGACTGGGGCAAAGACAGGCAGCAGCAGCGAGCGAGGAGGAGAGCAGAGCAGTCTAATGGTAATCGTGTATGTGTGTGTGTGTGTTTGGTTTGGGGTGGCTCAATTTCCAGGAGTGTGGAGAAAAGTCCGTGTGGGAAACGCTCCAGCCTTCAGTCACATTTTGTTCTTCACTTTGTCAACATCAAAACATGAGCATCATTCACAGAGAATCGTCTCGTCCTTTCCCCCCTTCCTCTTCCTCATCCCCTCCCCCTCAAACTTAAATTCATCTTACACACTTTCGACAGTTCCCCATTCTTCTTCCTATATATACCATTGACAGTTTATTCCCTCCAGTCACTCCACGCTAAAATCACATCCATACGTTTCCTAGCTCTCTCACCAAGCAATACAATACAAAACAAAACCGTCACCTATACACAAAAACAAATCCAGTAAAAACAACCGTCATCAAATTTAAAATACAGATATTAAAAAACAATTAAGACTTTCTCACTCCCCACACAAAAAAAACTCGCTTACTCATTAATATTAACCATAAATTAGGAGTAAGAAGTTTGGGGGATTTGTGATGGGAAAATGTAAGGTGTCACTTTCACTTTGTTTTTCATCCTCGTCGGAAATTTCCAAATAATTTCCTATAGTGATAATAATAATTCAGTGTGTACATTTTGACGGTTCAAAAAATCCGACAAGCTCACACATGTGGGCATGGGCACATGGAAGACTGGTTTGTTCAGTTCCTTGTCTGGACACTTTACCGGTTGAAAATGGGAGGAAGAGGGAGAAAATAGCTCTAGCTCCAGTTCTAGGTTCTCCAGTGAAAGTGAAAGTTTGTTTTCTCATTGTTCGTTAGGAGGAAAAGAGAGAGAGTTCAACGCCTCAACTTGAGAACAATGTGAATCAGCGATATTAACTACCTAGTTTCCTCATTTTCTTTCTCTCTCTCTCTATATATTTTTCTCTCATTCTTTCCTTTTTTGTGATGTGATACTCATTTAAAGGAAACTCTCGTACATTTTTTTCTAATTCTTCTTGTGAAAGTACACACACACACACACGAAGAGAGAAAGAAAGAAGAAAAAAGTCATCTCTCGTCTCATCTCAACACCACCTTAAATTTTAATTGAACTCTCTGTTGAATGAACATAAAAAGAAACACAGGAAACATAAGGATTTAGTCACGTGTCCATGTGAAAATCTGACACATTTCCTCATTAGTCCATGGTCGTCATCATGACGACATGAAGGATGAGAACCGGACGGAAACAATTAGTATGATGATCATTCTACATCATATTACATTATGTGTGGAGTAATTAGTTGAAAGTTAAACAGTATAGTAAAAGTTGTTGAACGGGAGAGAGAGAGAGAGAGAGAGAAAATTATAATAATTTACCCCTCGACGTGAGTCTTCAGTTGTCGACACCGAGACCCCAAAAAGAAAGCAAAGTGACTTTGAGTTTCTCTTTGAGAGGAGAGAAAAAAGTTCCCTCCAGTCAAGTGAGTGAGAGAGAGAGAGAAAAGTTTTAAGTGTGTGGGGAGAAAGTATAGAAAAGAGAAAGTAGAAAGTTTTTCCTTGCTCTTTTCCAGTGTGGGGGAAATTGAGGATAATCCAAATTTTCAATTTGAGCAGTGGAATTATTATTATTATTATTATTATTAGTATTAGTATGGTGATGGGGGAGAAATGGCAGTTGTATGGATTGGATGAATGATTATCGATCTAATTCTAATTAAAAATTGATTAATCAACATTAACATTGGAGCCGGAGGGCTCATTTAATAAATGAACCGGATGACAAGAACAAGAACTAGAACGAAAACGAAAACGAAATCCAGTTTCTCCTGCGGGTTGAACTTTACGGGCTTCAAATGAGGATTTTACCACTTGCCAACTCGTTACGTTTGTAGATTGTAATTAGCAATTTAGCAATTTAGACATTTGTCGTCGTCCCTTCATTTATTGTTCAATTTATTATTTGGGACTGGATTTTCTCTCTCTCTCGAGTCATCAGACGATGAGAGATGTGAAGTGTACGAGTGTGAAGTGTTTTCCTTGTGTGTGTGTGTGAGTGTGTGTGTGCATTTGTATTGTGTGCTCGTGTATATATTTTAGTACTTTAGTGAAAGTGTGTGTGATTATTCGTGTATAGAACATGAACATGAACATGGTTGATGTAATCAGGGCTGGGGATTTGAATCATCTAAAACCGAGTTCAATGAAATTACCTCATCAACTCAATCACAAAAAAAGGACAGACACATGGACAGAGAAAGGAGAAGAGAAAATACATGTACAAGGAACCAAATCATTTGAATCAATGTGTGGGATTTCATTGCTGCTTTGTGAGGACAAGCGTCAACATTGAACGTTCAACGCTCCGTAAGGTGATGATGATGATGATAATGAGAATTCCAAGCTGAACCAGAACTACATTGAACTATCTGTGTAGAACCAGCTTATTTGCTCTGGTTAATTAATTGCGACAGATTCCCTTTTCATTCTCACTTGTGGAATTGGTCAATACAGATGTACAAGATGGAGAATGAGACTCAAGTCACACAGTCCCTTCATCGTGAATAATCCCGAATTTCCAAATCCAATTCAAATCCTTGAATGTTGAGTGAAACAAGAAATAACACACACGGGCCAATAATCAAAACAATTGAATTTTATAACACACAATCTCATCGGATTTGATTTGATTTGGGATTTGTTCGTGTCCCGTTGGAGCTTTTTGCTGGTGCTTCAATTGAATTTACATTGTGTGTGTACATTCAAATCCTTCTATTCATTTAAAAACACAAAGTTCATTATTTTTTTTTGTGACTGACCTCAAAAAAAACGAACGCATTTGAAATTTTACATCAACTGTTGAGGTAAGAATTTTTCAACCTTAATAAAAATTAAAGTTCAAACAATCAACTTTCTCCCATAAAACCAAAACAATTTCCTCAAGTTTTTCCCATCGACTTGAAAACAAAACCAAAAAAAAACCTTTGGCCTAAATCCCGCTTTGAATTCTCAAAGTCCAGCGGGAAATTGCATCGCTTTTTTCCAATCATTTTTTTATATTCATGTGGTTAACGTCTGTTCCACAAAAAAAAATACAAAAAATACGCACCTAATTGCGATTTGTAGAATGTAAAGGTATCAAAATGTCAACTGGACCTTAAAAAACCGGACGATTCGTAATACGGCTCAATATTTGAGCGTAATTCATTCGAAAGAGTTGATTTTGAGCTTTCCCTTATTTTCTCTTTGACTACACAAAAACAAGTCGAATAAAGATTTCATTTTACTTGGAATTTCTTTATTTCTATTTCTATTTCTATTTCAATTCCTCTCATTTCTCCTTCGCATCGAAAAGATGAGAGTTAAGCAAGGAAGAGAGGAATCTTTCAATGTGTATACAGAAACTACAAAAATACACATCTGGTATAAAAAAAAGCTTATAGTATATATATATAGTAAATACAGCTGAGCCCCAGCAGCAGCCACATCTTATAGTTCAGGGATTCCACACACAAAAAAAAACCTAAAATCTAAAGACCAAAGACCAGATAGACTAGAAACCAGAAACCAGAAACTTAACCGGGCACACAAGAAAGTAGGTAAAGGAAAACCCAAAACTTAAAGCTCAAATACGAAATAGAAAATAGAAAATAGAAAGAGACTCAAAGATCAACTTGCAACTGTATCAAAAAAATCCTGCTAGAGTAAGCAGTAAGCACACGCTTATCTTTCTCTCTCTCTTTCTCTCTCTCTCTCTCTTCAGTGTAACATTGAGCTTATGATTAGAGTGAGTGTGTGTATGAAGAGAAAAAGTAGGAGTAAGTTACGACCAGGCAAAAACTATAAACTATAAACAGAGGAAAATGAAACATGGGAAGAACTGAAAGAGAAACAAACTCAACATTTTTATAGTCAGAGTCTTTAGCGTTAGCTGTGTGTTTTTTCGTATGTACATGTGAAAAAACTCTGTACACACATGACATATGACAAATCGTGTTCTTTATTTTATACACACTCAAGTGTATTTTGGAAAGCTTTGGTTAAATCTGTACAAGATCCACCTTGTTTCTCCATATTGAGTCCACATTGAGTATTGAGAGCAAATATTCAAATACGAGTACAATTCCACATTCACGTTTGTTTTTTCTTTCTAAAAGGGAAATCCAAAAGTACACAGCCAGACAAACAAACATTTTTGGTGCACTGTACACACAAATTCTACGGACGATACATAGTCAAGTGTGAGTCCAAACAAACACTCTTCTGTTTTTCATATATTTTCAAAGTTTAAGTAAGTTAAGAGAATTCCTTGAATTTGAGTTATTTTTTTTTTTTGAGTGTTTCAAGTAGAGAAATCCAAGAAATTTGAGAAATTCTTGTACAGTTAACAAATTCAAAGAAAAAAAGGAGAGAGAATTTTAAGCATTTCAAAACGATCTCAAGGAGATTTTTTTTTACTCTATACTCAAAAACTCAAACAGAGATTATCAACTCGTTTTGGATTTTGTACACAAAACTTGTGAGTATTTTATGAGCTAGCTTCTCATCCTCTCCTGTTTACTCTTTACTATGGATCGTATGTAAAGTAAACAGTAAACAGAAAGTTTTTTTCGGAGACGGAATTCAAATTATAATCGGCATAATGTATTTTTTTTTTTTTCCTATTGCATATTGGGTTTTTCAAATTCAAATTTTCAATACGTTGAGTTTTTTTATTTATATGGGGGAGCAAACTGTCTCTCTTTGGGGAATCATAAAGAATTTCCCTTGTGACTGAGCTGCCGGAAGATTTTCAATTATTATCAAGCTATCAAACTTTTTGTCAGAGAAAGAGAGAGGAAATCAACATTTTATTAACACGAAACCTTGTTTTGACTCTTTTTACTGTTTTTATATCTTGATTTACATCTACTCTGGATTTTGGAACTTGTTAGAGTTCTCATCGTCAGTCCATCTCAGTTTAGAATAGACGAATTTTGAGTTGCAAACGTATCGTAAAAATTCTCCAATGGGATTTTTTAAATGTAACTTTTTTAACATTTGTTCAGGAAATGAACTCTTTTTGTTTTTGTTTGTTTGTTTTTTTTTTTTTTTAAATTCCTGTTACTTAATTTTTGATGGAATTTCATTACGGGATTTTTTGCATGTATAAACCTTTTGTTGTTGTTTTTTTGTTGTTTCTAATTATTTACATGAGTTTCCAGTAGAAATATTATTTTTTGCACCAGAGTAATGGCGAAGAAAAAAACGGTAGAACGGGATGTGACATTTGGATTTTGGAAAGGGAACGAGGAAGTTCAAATGGCAAAAATAGGTGTAACGGATGCAAAAATCATCACAGATGAGTGCCGACTGTCATAACTCGTCTTTTCCTCTCTTTTTTTACTGATAATCAGAATCTCGAAAAGCTAGACGCTGTGGAAACTGAAACTGAAAGCGAAAGAGAAAGAGAAACTCGGTCATAAAATCATGCTCTCACGAGTACGAGTGTAATTTTACGTACATAAACAAGGAAGCGACCAACTCACCACTAACAACAATAATCTCAAATCTCCTCAGGAAACTTATGACTTGCAAGTTAAAATCTGACATGATGCTCTCCATCTCACATTTCCATTCCTATACATATTTTTTCCTTTTTACATTTACATTTCAAGTCAAAAAAAAAAAAATCACAGCCAAACCCAAAGTTACACTTACCAAGAAAAAAAACGGACTCTTCCGCCAAAGCCCAACTGAAAAGAGAGAAAAAAAAACTCGTGTGTGTACATACATATCAGCGTCATCGTACAGATATATATCGATGGAAAAGTCAAAGACTTTTGGAAATCGGAGGAGTTTGCGGATGCAAAAAAATTTCAACTTATTTTTTTATTCCATTTCCTGGCCAAAAAATTCCTCCCAGCACTTCAGGTCACCCAGTCACAATTTAGTATACTCCACTCCTTCTTTTTGTCTACAGTCTATACACATATTAAACCATACGCTCAATCCACATTCACATTCACATTCACACAGACACACACACACAAACACACACACATAAATATCGCTGTACTTAAGGAAAATCATACGAGTACGGCCAAAAAATCAGCATTCCTTCATAAATGTATATGGGGAAACCCCCCACAAAAAACCCCAAGTGTGAAATCATCTCCAGAAAATGTCTTGGCTTCCTCTCCAACCATTTTTTGTATGGAAGCTGGAGACTTTAATAACAATTTCCTCATCTGTGTGTGTGTGTCTAATCTCTCCATTCTCCATTCCGATTTCAAATCCAAATGTGTACGATATACATACAGCCAAAAAAAGTACTGACACGTTTTCCAACACCAAAGAATCGTTTAAAAAGCTTTGAATGGTTTTCCGTTTTCCTCTTTCTCTCTCTGTACATTTGTGTATAAAAGATTTGTAGAAGTACACACACACACACATACACAGATTTGGATTTCAGATTGGTGAATTTGGAATTTTCATGTGTCAAAGGTCGAACTTGCAATTTCCCATCTTCCTTCGTTTCCCGTCGTGCCAAAATAAAATCCTCACGGATCCCCGCGTATTTCCTTCCACATTTCCATTATAACTGTGCACTAGTGCAAGTCAATGCAATGCAATGTGTGTTTGTATACACATCATGAAGAATCTGACTTGGGATCTGCATTCGTTTCGTTTCGACTCGATTGGATTGGATTGGATTCGAATTTAGAATTTAGACTTTTGGTTTTGACTTTGACTTTGCCTTCCCCACAATATTTCCAAAATCCAATCGAATATCCAGCTTTCCCATTGACATTCCATCTGTATTAAAGTATATATAAAATAGGTAGGGGAAAATCATTTTTCTTACACACAAAACATTGAATTACCAGAGGCTACACTGGAAATACTGAAATACTGAAAAACGGAAATACAGAAATACAGATAATATGAAATCTCTCTTTCTATATGTGTAAAATCCATTTTGTATATATATGTACAATGACGTGTGTGGCAAGTCTAAAGTCTGTACAATTCCAACTCCAATTCCAACTCCGTTTACTGGGGAAATCCAAGGGAAAGTCTAAATCATATTTCATTGGGAAAGAGCGCTCTCATGTAAAGTCCAGATATCTGTACGATACATATGTGTTCATGTTCATGTGTTCAGAGTATTGGGAGACTGAAATACAGATACAGATACAGCCACCGTACACAAATATGTACAGACTCCGATGGATATATTATATTATATTATGAATATCATGTGTATCATATCACACTGCAGACTGCAGACTAGAAACTACAGACAGCAGTCATAACGTCTGGCCTTAGGATGTTTTGTTTTTGCCCTTTCCTATATACGAGGTTGTTCACGCTGCATTTAGCAAAAGTATGATGGGAATGAGATAGAACAAAAGTTTATTTTATTTTTCAATGTAATGTCTTTTCAACAAAATACATTGTTCCCAACGGTATTCCAATTGGTGAATACCATAAGAAAAAAAATCATTTTGTT